>CAJQUN010000619.1:0-280007 GCA_907163345.1 Haberlea rhodopensis | reverse complement strand
TTTTTAAAATAAAAAAATGAACTTCGAAGTGTGTTGGAGTCTTGGAGAGAACCAATTGTTACTTTAATCGAAGAAGCGTAACAGAATAAAAAAGCGCAATTTGGCTATATCCTTCCCGCACTCCGGTGACGAATAAATCGCATCTAACTAACTCTTAATAAATATCTCAGTCCAGCTAAGTCAGTCCAGTCTAGTACAAGTATGGCGATACCGGAGGGAGATATGGCGGAAGAAACACTGCAATCTTAGGTCTTTAATGGCCGCCCACTCTCCCCCACTCGACGCTTTAGTTGTTCCTTCTGAAGATTATCACCAGGTTTCTTGTCTGGTCCCTTTTATGCTTCAATTCAAGTATCTGTTCTTCGGATTATATCTGGATCGATTACCATTTTCTATGTTAATTTTTACGTTTTAGACTTATTTACTCTCTGTTTACATTTCCGATTATTGTGCTACTTATCGAGTTAGTTTAGTTTTGAATTTTATTATCTATATGATGTATCGATGATGAGGTGGCAGAGCGAATATGTATCTAAGCGGGACAAAAGAAGGCATTGTATCTGGATTCACCGGCAGTGCTGGTTTGTGTATTTTTTATTTTATCAATTCACAATGCCTGCTTCTGTTTTATGGTATTGAATTTGAATTCTGGATTTTTTTTTCTATATACAGAAGAAATGTATCATCTTTTGCTAATTTTCATGATGTGGTCTTCTTGTTGCTATTGTTGGATAAATATATCTCAGGATGTATTTTTTTTGGCAAAGTAACAAAATGGATTTGTAGTATGAATGTTTTGACGAGATTCAACGACTATGACGAACAAGATGAAACATCTGCAGAAATTTGCTTTATCTTGTGTTAATCTCTTCATAGTGTGATTAATTCATACAAGGGTTGCTCTATCTATACAAACCAATATACATCATCAAAAGACCACCTTTTAAATGTGTTTTTTTTTCATGAAAAATTGCATTATACGCGAAGAGTACACAAACCTTCTGAAAAATTTGCAGAAGACATTTCCGGAAAGAATACAAGGCGCTAGGGCGCCTCCAAGTGGCGGCCTAGCGCCTCGCCAATTGCTCAGGCACTGCCAGGAAGCAGGCATCACTCACTGCCCGGGTTTTTGCCCGGACAGTGTTTGCCTTGTCCGATTTGCCCATTTTTCCTCCATTCGTATTTTTCCGACTTTTCCATTTAAGCATATTTTTCCAACAGTTATTTGGCTAGTTTGTTTCTTTGATGCATTGTCATTGCATTAGTTTGTTAGATGCAGTATATCATTCCGTGCATGGATAATCTACAACCAATAAAATCATGCAAAACAAACTCTTTTACCGATTTTCCAAATTTAAGTAAAGATAGGTGTTCTTCCCTAGTTTGGTAAGTTAAGCGAATGAGAGTTGATCTTTTTTGTGCGGATGATTAGTTTTATTGGAACTTGTGCTTTGTTGATGGCAATCTGCTTGAATCTAATGTATTGTATATTGTTAAATCTCAATATATTGTAGGTTTGGCACTCATAACAGCAAGTGAGGCACTACTGTGGACAGATGGTCGGTACTTTTTGCAGGCAGATCAACAACTAAGCAATCAGTGGAAGCTAATGCGTATGGGAGAAGACCCATCTGTTGATATCTGGATGGGTGATGTGAGTTTTCTCTACTTTTTTGCACATATTACTAATCCTCAGCTATCAGAGTATCTATTTAATTTGTAAGAAACAATCCCCAATCTATCTATGAATTTTAGTATGTAAGTTTATTCAGGCATGCAAACTATTGACAAAGATTGAATTGAGATCACATTGATCTTTTCATCTTCTATCTGTCGCTGATGGTCTCTGTCAACAAAACGTATCAAAGGCACAGAATGGATTTAGTATGTTTCTAATGACTCAAAAGAAGATACGAGATAAACACTCATTTATTTATCCACTTCCAAATTTCACTTTTGTGAGATACTTCAGGCATGGATTACTTTCCTATTCGCAATAACATCCAGACCCGCAGCCATTAGATGCTGATAACTCACGTGATTACTGTCCTTTCCTTGTGTAGATCCCATCTTAAAAACTATAAGGCATTATTTTAACCTTTTAGTTTTACTTGACCTCAAATTTATGTGAGCCGCTTCTTTTTATATCTCCTAGCATGCTGAAATTTAAGAATTTAATCATCTTTTCTTTATCTGAATTAAAATCTCATATTTTTATCACACATGTGAAATGATGTGCAAGCTTTGTGTGGTAAATATAAGTTCTCTTGGTTGATTGCCTTGTTTTTGGATCTGTGTGCCATGTGCCTTGACTGTGTTGATTGAAATTCTTGATCTGCCAGAATCTACCAAAAGATGCAGCTATTGGTGTTGATCCCTGGTGTGTGTCAGTCGACACAGCACGGAAATGGGAGCGTGCTTTTGCTAGAAACAACAGATGCTGATTCCAACAACACTAACTTAGTGGATGAAGTTTGGAAAAGTAGGCCACCACCTGAAATAAATCCTGTTGTTGTGCATCCACTTGCATTTTCTGGTCGTTCTGTGGAAGATAAATTAAAGGATTTGAGGGGAAAAGTTACTTCTTGAAAGAGCTCGTGCTATAATACTCACGACATTAGATGAGGCAAGTCTATGACATCACGGTTTATCGTCACTCACTTATTCCTTTATTGAATCTAAATTCAGAGATTTCTCTTTGGGTCGTAGTTTGATGATTACTCTGTCAGGTGGCTTGGTTGTACAACATTCGTGGTACTGATGTTTCTTATTGTCCGGTTGTTCATGCATATGCGATAGTAACTTTGGCTTCAGCTTCATTTATGTGGACAGGAGAAAGTTGTCTGCTGAGGTTAGAATTTACCGCATAATCATTTCTCATTTTCTGTATTTGTTGATTTGACGGTCTCAAGTTTTTTTATGTCTACAGGTAATCTCATATGTAGAGAAAATGGTGTTGAAGTGCGGGATTATGGTGCAAGTAAGCTCTGATGTTGTCTTACTTGCGTCTGATGAACTTACTTCCGCCTGTTTCAAAACGAAGTAACTAACATGAAATTTCAAATAACCCTGGAGAATGATAATGACAATGCTGGGATGATAGCGAGTGATAATTCTGCAGAAGAAAGTGCTAATGACCTCCTATGGGGTCGATCTGGTACATGCTGCTTTGCATTGTATTCGAAAACTAAACAACGACAAGGTTTTCCTGCAGTCTTCACCTTTAGCTCTTGCAAAAGCCTTGAAGGTATTACCTTCTTTATCACATACCTCTTCTGTGCTTGTCTTTCTTGAAGTAATTTGACTGGTTGAAACCATATCTAAAGTTCTTGAAGTGGTTAATGGTATCTAGGGCATGTATCCAGTCTTGCAGATCTATTAGAGATCTTAGATTCCACTCTATGACTCCCCTACTACTCGTTTGCATGTTCTTGTATCACAGAGAAATGTATTGACAACAGTTAGTGTTCATTACTTGACTTGGAGACCTCTAATCGGTTTGGTAATGATTTCACTGTCTTATCCTAGATTGGGATCTATTAACTAATATTATCCAGTTGTCAATCACGAGAATTTCAAAAGTAAGTAGCATTTTTATACTCGTTGAAATGGAAACAAGTAATTTCCATCTCCTGATTGTAGTTGCAACAATTAGCATTAAAACCAGAAAAAGGTGTGGTGATCAGGAAATCTAACGAAGAAACATCTTTTATTTTAGATAGATACTCATTAAGATCTTGGAATGATGTTTCAACGTCCTATAATTAATATTTTGAAAGGAGAATGCTTTGGTCCTGCAGATTTTAGCGTTTGTTTCTGGTAATGAATTGATTTTCATGTGGCTCTAATTTTTTCAGCAATGTTTCTGTGTTCAATCTGTGTTTTTCTTCTCTTCATTATTAGACTTCTTTTTCTTCATATGTAATTGGAATTTCACACGTGAAACAGAAATTGGGTTCTAAACTGTACCAAAGAAATGGATTTAAAAATATTTGATATGCATCTACATGACATTCTAAACCATATTTGTCTTTTTCAAATTATGAGCTTCACTGTTTGAGTTGTTTATTGGCATTAGTATCTGTGAACTGTATCTCTTGCACTCACTTCTCCAGAATCCTGTTGAGATAGAAGGATTGAAGAATGCACCACATTCGGATGGAGCGGCTGTTGTGCAATTCTTGGCTTGGTTTAGACAATAAGGTATATTCAGAACTATAATAGATTGGATATCACATTTTTGTTCTATGTAACAGGATTGAATTTACGGCAACAGCTCTGATGTGGATCATAATACCTTAGCTCCATTTTCCTACTTTTAGAGGAAAATCAGGAATTTTCAAAATTGCAATTGAGATTGAAATTGAAATCCTGCTTTAATGAATGTGGAAAATGAATTTTTTTTCTACTTTTGTATCAGAATTCCTCATCTACAAAATGGTTTATATGTTCAATTTTCATAAATATTTCTAACTTTTGGGGAAATCACAAAGTTGGAGAAAGAAAATACAATATTCATCATCCTAAATGGTGAGATGTGCACCTTTTGACCTTGTTTGGATGCATTAATGTGAATCCTAATCTGCTCCCTGAATTTGGTGATTCCCCAAGAGTGCTGTGCTTGTGTAAAGATAATTGTTTGTCAATAGTGAGAATGCACCAAGAAGATTATACTCGTACCAGTAGAAAGTTTTTGGACTTTCGAACTTGTTTTCTTAGGACTCAGTTCTCCACTCTTTCCATGAATATGTATGTCAATAACTAATGCTTGTATAACATGAGATGTGACTCAAGAGAAAGAAAGATCATTTCTTGTAATGTTGCTTCAAAATGACAAAATGGTAAAGCCAGTAATAGTTAATGTTTAATTTATTTTAACGCTAATAGATTTTCTGCAACCATTTATTGGTTTTCAGGCCCACAAGCTTTGAGTTATTCTCAGCTATAATAATTGTCAAACTGGGTAATCTCTCTTAAACATAATGAGAATTTCAGTGGTTTGAAAGAAGAGCTGATTACATGTGATTGCCTCTCTAAATTTAAACAAAATATCTCCATTCGTATCTGATTGAATGTAATGCTTCTTAATTTGATTATATGTGATACATGATGTGTACTCTTTGGTTTGAAAGAGAGAGCTTTCAAGATTTTAAATTATTAAATGTCCTATCTGATAAAATATACTACTTACAAGTTTTCTGTGTCTTCAGATGCAGGAGATTTATGGTGCCTTCTGGTTACTTTCTGGAAAGTGAGATCAATAAGAAAGAACCAATTGTAAGTTTATTGTTCCATTCACAAGTGTAGACTATTAAGTTAGTCACTTGTAAATATTTTTCTCTTATCTAAGCATTAGTTTTAACCGTGGCATCTTTTTATCCAAACTGCTGTCGATTAAATATGGGCGTCTCTTTATTTCTTTTCCCTCCGTTTAACATGCTACGGTGATTGTCAGTTTTAAGCTGAACATTTTCAGCTAAGACAGATGTTTTCCAACAGGTGGTGGATCTCAATGTTGTACTATAAGTTGAAGCTTAATCTTATAATTCTAATTTCCCCATCTAATTTGTCAAGGATCTCGTCACTTCTTAGACAATTTAAACGGAGGTCGAAACGTGTATTCTTCTTGAAGTATCAAGGATTTTGGCACTTCTACTAGAACTAATCATGTAATGTTATGTAATGATTTAACTGTATTATGCTTAACAGTATTTGTATGTATTTTTTCTTGGATTGGATTCTCTTTTTTCTTTGAGATGTAGACCTGAAGTTCACTTTCTGAAAAGTATTAAAATTTAGATGAACTTAAATATTTCGTTGCATGCAGTTTTGTATTGAATAAGTTCTATATCCAGGTGTTTACTTGCTTGTGAGCTTACAAAATTTTATGGAAATAAAAATTGTCACACACCCAGCTTTTAGACTTTTGTAAAGGATTAATGACAAAGGAAGTTGTTTAGTTATAAAAAGTGTCAATGCTTTATTAGTGAATGGGCATGCATGACCCATCGACTTTCGGTCTTATGCCAGCGTGTTCTATTTGAAATGCTTTCAGGAAGACAACAAAACTGACTGAAGTGTCTGTAAGTGATAACTAGAGGAGTTTCCGCTCAGCTAAAGAGGTATCGGCTTTTGTGTTTGTCTCCCCATCCCTTTCACACAATAAAGAATACAATTATTGCATTGGACTATTAAGTAGTTTCATGGGTTGTGTTTCATTTATGTCCATCGTACAATGAATAAATGCAGACTCCTAATAAACATTATGTGCACAAGATAGATTAGTGGCAAAGAGGAATAGCTAAAGTTGTATACAATTATAACTTCAGATTTTTATTAATTTTTTGTGTTTTTTTTATCAACAGCATTTTAGGGGATTGAGTTTTCCTACTATTTCATCAGTTGGTCCAAATGGGGCAATTATCCATTATTGTCCTGAGGCAGAAACATGTGCTGAACTTGATCCGAACAGTATGTACTTGTTTGATTCAGGAGCGCAGGTGTGTAAATGAGCTGTCTCGTTTCTTCTGTTTTGATTTTTTATTCTCTTATTCTTTTCATAAAACCTTCAACCTTTTTTCTTTCAAGTTGATTTCCTTGGATTAATTAATATGGGATTCTCTAAGTATCTAGATGGAACAACTGACATAACTCGAACAGTACATTTTGGAAAACCTACGGCACATGAGAAAGCAAGTTATTCAGCGGTATGTGTTGTTTCTTTGTTTCATTTATTTATTCTATTGTTTTAAAATCCGGAAAATTTCACTTTAGTTTTTATGATATGTTTATATGGAATCTCATGCGTGTATATGTGTGGAGTGATATCAGATCACCTTTACCTACTATTAAGACTTGGACAAATTAGTCAATTTGAGTTTCCTCTTTTTTCCTTTGAAGGGGAAAAATCTTAATCAATCATCTCTGGCCCTTCTCAATCCATCGGGGAGGAAATGAGGAGACTGGCTAATGCATATAATTGACTAGATAAACACGAGCTAATTATTTTCTTGTGGTAGAATGTTTGAAATCTCTGATTTTTTTTTTACAATCTATACCTACATGAAGAATAGCATACAGGTTTGATTAGAAGAGTAAGTAGCCTTGGAAAATTGATAATATGTGAGCATGAATAGTATGCTGAAACCTCTTGCTTCCGCAACAGTGTTTTGTAGTTTACACGAAGTAATTAACCTGGATCTTTATCTGGTCATAATTTTGATGTCCTTCTACAAAGAAATTCAACTATAAAATGACACTGTTACAATTCAACAATTTAATTCAGAAATAGGAAGGTGTTATTTAGCTTAGATCCACGTATGAATGATGTAACACAGCAGGAGATGGCATGTTGCCTGTTCTTATAGTTTTGAATTCCCTATTTTATTGCGAATAGAAACTATAGAACTCCATATTTTTACCGCTGAAGGAAAAAAGAAAAGAAAAACAAAGTTCGCAAAGCATCAATATTGATGGGATGAACACATAAATCACTAATGCAGCGGAACAAATAATTATTCATCTCTTGTGTGAAACCAACAGGAAACAATGTCAGATAGAGAATTAGTAATTCCAGCAAACACAATCAAACAAATATAAAACAACACAATCAATTTTTAACGTGGAAAACCTCCCCGATGTTAGGAGTAATAACCACGGGACCATAGTTCACCAAAATAATCTCCACTGTAATGAATAAAGAGATTACAATCTGTCCACACAACCAGAATCAATCAATACACAACCATCAATCAGTTTCGAGATAATAAATTCTTGAAATAACACAAGAATTGAAAGATCTCGGCCAAAGGCCTCCACGACACAATTTGTTCCCGTTGATAAAGATATCAAAATTCGATCTCCACCGTTCAAAGCATACCCCAATATGTTATGAACACACGGGCCATATTTGAGCATAATCTAATGGTTCAGTTTCTGTCAAAAGACTAAAAGACTTTGCAATTAGACTGCTCCAGATTCGATTGAGAAAACAGCAGTTTCAATTCTGCCTTTCGAAACCAACCCAAATGACAACAAAACCCGATCTACATCGTTCACTATTTAGTAGACTCACTTGTGAACATGCTATCCAAATTACAGCTCGATTCAACGGTTGAGTTTTGCGAAAACGCTTCTTGAGGCAGGCTGTTCTGCAGGAATTTTCAGATCCAAAATTATCAATTATTTCCTCACTTTTAGTGTGTTTTTGCTGTTGAATCTAATGTTATGCTAGGGTTGACACACCCTTATATACTCCATATGGGCTTGCACCATATGGTCCAATCTATTGGGCTTGGGCCATCTTCACTAGGTGGAAACCCAACCCAATAAATCTCCCCCCTTTTCCGACTATGTGGAGAGACATGCCATCATGGCCATCAAACGACAAACCTCAAGCTTCTCTCTTGTCAAATACGTTTGTCATTATATCAGCATCATTATCATCAATGCGATCTTTTCAAGTTCAAGCGATTTATCATTGATTACATTTCTCATCCAGTGATATCTAACATCATTATGCTTCGATCTTGAATGAAAAGTATAATTCTTAAAAAGATGTATAGTACTTTGATTATCACGAAATACTATGTATTGCTCCTGCTTGAAACCAAGTTCCTCCACAACCTTTTTCATCCATAGCAGCTCTGTGCATGCTTCAATTGATGCTAAATATTATGCTTCTATTGTAGAAAGTGTTAAACACATTTTTGCAATTTTTATTGACACGATACAGTGCCACCTGAAAATGTTACCAAGTACCACATCATTTGCCATATCTGAGTCTGTGTAGCCAACTAACACTGGTTTTGCACTTCCAAATCCGAGCCTCGAAGTGGAAGCACCTCGCAGATATCCCAATACTCACTATCCTGCATTCCAATGTTCTTTCCCTGGATTGGATAAGTAACGACCAACAACACCAACTGCATAAGCTATATCTGGCCACGTACACACCATTACGTACATCAAACTTCCTACCGCTGAAGCATACGGAACTCTCCTCATTTCTTCCTTCTCTTTATCGGTGGTAGAACTATGTTGAGCACCAAGCTTAAAGTGTGCAGCAAGAGGCGAGCTGAACACTTTAGACTCACTCATATTGAATCTTTTAAGCACTTTCTCAATGTATTGCTCCTGTGACATGTACAGTATCTTATTCGCCTGATCACGACAAATTCTAATGCCAAGAATTTGTTTTGCTGGTCTCAAATCCTTCATTGCAAATGATTTATTCAATTGCTTCTTCAACTCCTGAATTCTCGAAGCATTCTTGTCAATAATTAACATGTCATCCATATAAAGCAATAATATAATAAAGTCATCATCAGAAAACCTTTGTACGAAAAAACAATGATCAGAAGTTGTTTTCTGGTAGCCTTGCTCTTCCATGACTGTTTCAATTTTTTGATACCATAATCTGGGTACTTGCTTCAAACCATACAAACACTTTTTCGGTTTGCATACATAATCCTCTTCTCCTTTCACTGAAAAACCTTATGGTTGCTCCATGTATATTTCTCTATCCAACTCACCATGAAGAAAAGTTGTTTTAACATCCATCTACCCAATCTCCAAATCATAATTGGCTGTTAAACCAAGCACAATACGGATAGATGGCATTTTAACCACCGAAGAGAAGATTTCATCAAAACCGATACCTTTCTTTTGACTAAAACCTTTAACAACCAATATAGCTTTGAGCCGTGGTGATGAAGTGTGTTCATTCAGCTTCCTCCTGTATATCCATTTATTTTCAAAGCTCTTTTCCCCTCGGGCAGTTTCACCGGCTCAAAAATATTATTTTTATATAAGGATTTAATCTCATCTTGCATTGCATCAACCCACTCATCTCTGTGCACTCTTTCATTGCTTCATCATAGTATTCTGGTTCTCCCCCATCAGTCAACAACATATACTCACTGGTAGGATATGTTTTTGAGGGTATATGCAGTCTAGAAGACCTTCTAGCCAGAACCTGAGTTTTTGATATTGGAGTATGATCCACAAGATCATCCTCAACCTCTAAATGACCATCAGTATCATCAATGTCACTAATAACATGCAAGTCAGTTTGAATACCATTTTTCAATTGTACCAATACTTGATTCTGAAGAACTAAATCCAAACCAATCAATCATCATTAGACTTACTCACTATCATATCTGCCTTGTCAATATCATTTATGGTCTGATTCTCAATAAACACTACATCTCGACTGCTAATGAGTTTCTTTTCCTCTGGGTCATAAAACATATAGCTAAACTCATCCAGATCATAGCCAATAAATATACATTGTCGAGTCTTGACATCAAGCTTAGATCTAGGAATATGAACAAAGGTCTTGCATCAAAACACGAAGTGACATCCTTTTTAGATCACACTCTGTCTGGAAAATTAAAATTCAAAGGAACATGGTGTAAGATTTAAGACATGTACAACTGTACTTAAGACTCACCCAAGAATGACCTTGGCAAAGCTGCTTCTGAAAGCAAACATCTCACATTTTCAACTAGAGTTTTATTCATCATTTCTACTTGTCCATTCAACTGAGGAGTTTTGGGAGGTGTCTTTTGATGACGAACATCTTGTTTCCTACAATGCTCATCAGAAGGCAAAGAATACTCACCTTCATTATCATTTCTGATGCACCTCAATTTCTTTCCAGTTTGTCTCTCAACTAAGGCCTGAAATTGCTTAAACACATCAACAACTTGATCTTTTGTTTTCAACGTGTAGACCCACACTTTTCTGAAGTGGTCATCTATAAAAGTCACAAAGTATAATGCACCACCAATAGTTTTCGTTTTCATAGGACCACAAACATCAGAATGAATTAAATCAAGTAGACCTGGCTTTCTCGAGGGAGTTGACGTCTTAAAGACAACACTGGTCTGTTTTCCTGCCTAGCAATGAGAACACTTTTTCAGACACTCATTCTTTATTTCAGGAATCATATTTTTTTTAGCCAAAACAATCATTCCCTTCTCACTGATGAGTCACTACTCAACATTGTTTTCAGTTTCCACTGTATTTATAGAGCAATCAGATAGCTGTGCTTGCATTAAGTATAGTAAACGATATTTCTTACCTCTGGCCACAACTAATGAACCTTTAGTAAGCTTCCATTGATCTCATTAGAGAATATGCTGCAGAATCCCTCATCATCAAGTTTTCCAACAGAAATCAAATTCAAACGAAAGTCGGGTACATGTTTAACATTCTTAAAAAATAACATCGTACCATTATTCGTCTCCAAACATACATCTCCCATGCCAATGGCTTTTGATAAGTCATTATCACCCATCCTAACATCTCCACAATCACCTGAGGATATAAAGAAATCTCTACGAAATGTAGCATAAATAGATGCACCACTATTAACTACCCAACTTGTCTCATTATATGCAAAATTAACATGATCATAATCATGAATTATAAGGAAATCATCAGTAATAGTAAAAACCTGATCGTCACCAGTACCGCCATCATTTTTCTTTTCTTTTCCCTTTTCTTTCTTGCTTTCTTTCTTTAGTCATCGACAATACTTTGCTATATGTCAAGTGATACCACAATTGTAGCACTCGACATTGACATATCTGTTGGACTTGCTTCGGTCTCTATATTTGCCTTTCAGGCGCCCCTGCTTTTACTTTTCTCCATCTTTTCTATAACCAGGATACCTGAGTGTGAATGAGAACCCTGTGACTTTCTTCTCATCTACTTATTCAGAACACTGCTCTTAGCCAAATCCATGGTAATGATACCATCTGGGGCAGAGTTAGATAAAGAAGTAATGAACGTGTCCCATGAATAAGGCAATACCAAGAAGCCATAAACCTTGACTTCTTCATCAAACTTGATCTTCATTCCAGCTAACTGATTAATAACACCCTGAAAAGCATTCAAATGATCAATCATAGGATTTCCATCTTTGTATTTCAAACTCATCATCTGTTTGATCAAATACAAATTGTTATTTCCAGTTTTCCTAGCATATAACTGCTCAAGTTTTGCCCACAAAGATCGTACATCTATTTCATCACTGGCATGGTTCAACACATTATCATCTACCCACTGTCTAATAAAATCACACACCTTGACACAATATTTCTTGAAAATGAATGTAACATTAGTTGCCAAAAAGTTGAGGACAATTTTCTTCTATAGGTAATGATTTTGTGTCGCATGCCATAAAGTTGAGGACAATCAATAACGCAGTGGAACAATAATTATCTCTCTCTTGTGCGAAACTAGCAGGAAACAATGTCAAATAGATAACAAATAATTCCAGCAAACATAACCCAGCAAATATTAACGATACAAACAATTAACATGGAAAGCCTCCCCGGTGTGAGGAGTAAAAACCATGGGACCGTAGTCCACCAAAATAATATCCACTTTAATGAACAAAGATATTACAATCTGTCAACGACCAGAAATCAATCAATACACAACCATCAATCAATTTCAAGATAATAAATTCTTGAAATAATACAAGAATGGAAAGATCTCACCCAAAGGCTTCCAAGCCACAATCTGTTCCTGTCAGTAAAGATATCCAAATTTGATCTCCACCGTTCAAAACATACCAAGATGTTATGAACACACGGTCCAAGTTTGAGCCCAATCCAACGGTTCAAATTCTATTAACGGCCTTTGCAATCAGACTGCTCCATATTTGTTTGAGAAAATAGCAGTTTCGATTATGCCTTTCGAAACCAACCCAAGCAACAACAAAACCCGATATCCACCATGCACTATTTAGTAGACTCACTTGTGAACGTGCTTTCCAAATTATAGCTCGATCCAAACGGTTGAGTTTTGCGAAAACGCTTCTTGAAGAAGGCTGTTCTGCAGGAATTTTCAGATCCGAAAATTTATCTTCTTTCCTCACTTTTAGTGTGTTTAATCGAATGGTGTGCTAGGGTTTGACACACCTTTATATACTCCATATGGGTTTGCACTCTATGAGCCAATCTATTGGGTTTTGGCCATCTTCACATTAGGAAACCCAACCCAATAAATATTACATTTGGCGGCCACACATTGGACCCCTAGGATTTGTTGCGGCCTAACCTTTAGATAAACGTATTGTTCTCAAGACATTTGTGGTCTGGGGCTCATGGCTGTCCATTCAAGCCAATCTTTTTCCAAGAATGTTAACTTTTTCCTTGCATGGCCATTTCGTTGACGATATCATTACCTGTATCTCTAATTTATAGTTATGTTTCTTTATTCTTCAATTCAAGATCAGGAATTTTCTTAGTCGATTCTTCATTCTCGAGATTTTGATTGCTATCTGCATAAAAAAATAATACTTATTTTCTGCTTTTGATTTTAAAAGCTATTACATTAATTCATGTCACAGTAAATTTAATTTATGTATTGCAGGTTCTCAAGGGGCATATTGGTTTGGGGAATGCTGTGTTTCCGAATGGAACCACGGGTACAGATTGATATTAACATAAATCTCAATTATTGCATGTTTTTTTGAAGAGTTTGGGAAGCCTGCAGAAGCTAGGACTAGATTTTTTTTCCCTGCGCAGTGACGGAGTCCATCTGCCTTGTAAATTTTTTAAAAAAATTTATAGAATTTTTATATAAAAATTAAGTAATAAAAAATATAATTTTACCCCCTCTTATTCAATTCTTCTTAAATCCCAATTCCTAAAATTGAAAATTTCTAATCTGAAATTCTAAATTCAAATTGAAAAACCTCAAATCCTAAATCTCTTATCCTCAAATCCTACATCTCTTATTGCTTCTCGCAACTGACTATCTAACCAAGTATAGTATTCTTGCTATGGTAGTTAATTTTAAAAAATATTGGACTGTTATTACTATTTTGTGTACCGTTAGTAAAGATCTTCTCCACGGAATTTCTGTCTTCATATTGTGCCTTTTATCATCGAATCGAATTTGTTTGTAAGCATTGCACTAGTACTTCTGATTCTTAAGTAATTTATTTTGAATTAATAGTTTTTGTTTTTTAAATTTTTATTATACTGAATTAAATAATTTTTTAGAATCATTTTTTTATATATTATTATAAATATATGTCAAATATTGTAAATATATATATTATTACTATTATTTTGTGAGTAATGCTAAAATGATATATTTATATTTTAAAGTTTTGAAAAAGTTAAGCTCCTCCGTCCCTGTTCCTGCGAAATAATTGGTTTGAAGTAGTCCAAGCATGGGTTGGAATGACGAAGATATCTAGAAAGTGTTTCATTAGATTTCTCTTTTCCAGGTCATGTTCTTGATATTCTGGCACGAATTCCATTGTGGAAAGATGGTCTTGATTACAGACATGGTACTGGCCATGGAATTGGGTCTTTCCTGAATGTTCATGAAGGTAAGTTTAGGTAGTTGTTTTATCATGATTCTTTTGTGTCAACTTAACTTTTTTCCCATCATATTTCCTTGGCAAATTTTTTTATACCAGTGACATTGCAGTTTGATCAACAATTTTCTTTACATCGACATAATTGCTAAGCACTGAGAGACCATAATTTATTATTTTCAAATGAAGCAATGTTACTGTTTTCTGATATATATAAATTGTTAACTTGGATTTCAATGAAACCAGTTAAGTCTCAGTTACAACAAGAAGATATATTTTTTGTTAATCTAGGAAATATGTCAGAAGTACCAACACTTTTTCACTTTCACCGTGTAATTTCAAGTGGGAAGGGTAATATTCGAATGTCTCGATTGTACATTTACGAAGGAAAAATAAGTAGGCCTGCTGCATGAGACTGATCGGGGTTCCAAGGGGAAACCATAAAGTTGCTTTTAGCATATCGGGGTTTTAGAATAGAGTTCTACATATCCGCTTCACTTCTCATTCCATTACAGAAATAGAGAAGTATGCAAATAACAAAGATTAAAGTAAGACTGATACTATATGTGTATGTTCTGTTTTGAGGAATTCCATATGAAACAGGTTGATTCATTGTACATGGACGTAAAAAGGAAGTGGGTAACATATTGTACATGTTTCTATGGATGCAATATGTTAATGGGAATTAAACATCTTACTTATGAATGTAAACAAGTTGGCTGCGACAGTTTTAAGCGTAATGGATTATAATCGATCTTGTGGAGGATGGTAAGAATGAACCAGATAGCTGCATCCCTCTCAATATCTGCTTTTTGTAGGACCGCATCAGATTAGCTTCAGGCCAGCAGCACAGAACGTGCCATTACAGCCTTCAATGACTGTGACAGATGGTAGGTCCATGGTTTCCAGATTCAGTTGATTTTTTCTATCACTAGCAACTGGACTAAATTTTTAACCACGTGGTTGACTATCAAATTGATGATTAACAATAGTATGATGTCGGGCCTTTAGTTCTTGGCTATTGTGTCTTTATCTGAGTTCTTTAAATGACTTATCACTCATGTGATGGCCTACACTGCATATTGTGTTTCAACTGCCTTCAACACTTGTTTGTTTTCTTGAAAATGCATGTAACATTAGTTGCCAAAAAGATGAGGACAATTTTCTTCTTTAGGTAATGATTTTGTGTCGCTTGCCATACTAGGATAGCATGAATAGCGATTTATAGGCTAGAAATTGTTGAGTGCTCCCAATTGTGCTTGACTGAATTTTCCAACATTTGGACCATTTTTCATTCTTGACTTGATATTTGATTAAGGAAACCTGTTGTACAGAACCTGGTTATTACGAGGACGGAAATTTTGGTGTAAGACTGGAGAATGTGCTCATAGTAAAGGAGGCTGATACAAAGTTCAATTTTGGCGACAAGGGCTACTTATCATTTGAGCATATTACATGGGTAAATATTTCAACTGTGTATCCTATGTCTCGTGTATAATACATCTTGCTCTCGTGACTTGATTTTCGTTCGTGCTTATATACGACACTTTGTACTTTCAGGCACCATATCAAAGCAAGCTGATAGATGTGAGCCTCCTTGTCCCCGAAGAAATCGGATGGTTGAACAACTATCACTCCAGATGTAGGGAAGTTCTGGCACCATATTTGAACGCTTCCGAGATTGAATGGCTGAGGAAAGCTACTGAACCTGTTGTTGCTTGAGTCATTCTTTACCTCAGTTATAAATGGTGCCTCAAATTTGATGGATCTTCTTCTTTCAACATTGTTTCATTTTATATTTTATGTATGCTCATTTCCGAGAGTATTTATTATTGTAATTGTTAAAGATAATGGTTCTTGTTTTAAATATGATGTGTGACGAATAAATAATTATCTTGGTCGATTTAAACTTCCCTTGGAGAAGAATAAAGAGCCAGGCTACGTGTGTCTAGCTTTTCACTTGGAGACTTTTTCACTAGAAAATTCAACTTTGATCATGTTGGAATCGAAGAGGGGGGTGAATGAGATTCCTTGGCTACTTTAGCGTTTTAAAATGAGTTTGCAAAACTAAAAGAGTTTGCGCTTGCGGAAGACTTATGTCAATCGATAAATAAAAGAAAGGAAGAAGTAAATAAATAAATAAATGCGTAAAGTAATAAAACGGTAAATGAGACAAGAATTTATTATAGAACTTCGGCGATGTATCGCCTACGTCTCTTCTTCCCGGTTAGATAATCTCCAACCGAGGTTCCACTAGAACAAAAGATCTTGGCCTTGAGGGCTCCAAGTTAGCCACTACACAATACTCTTCCCGAGTACACAAATCTCTTCCCGAGCACAATACTCTTCCCGAGTACACAAAGCTCTTCCCGAGCTACCAACACTATTCACGAGTCTTCTTGGCCTTAAGGGCTCCAAGGATAGCCACAACACATGCACCAACTTTACTTGTTGGCGACTTTACAATTTTCAACTTGCTTTGATGTTGGAGGACCTTTACAATAAACCAACAAACACCTTCACGGTGTACTCACACGAAGACAACAAGACTTTATCAAAATAAAACAATTACAAGCTCTAATACAACAGCAATGTATGGAGATTGCAAAGCTATTTGAGATTTAAATTGGCAAAGCTTTGATGAAGTTTGTAGGCTTGTTTCTTGTCTTCAAAATGCTCCAAAACATCAATATTTATAGTGTAGGAGCCCCCCTAGGCTCCTACTAGCCGTTGCTCCACATAAGGCTGAAATCACTCCACGATCGCCTCGGACATCGCCTCGGGCGATCACCATCGCCGCGTTCCAATGGTCAAGAAATGCTCCGATCGCCTCAGGCGATGTATGGATCGCCTCAGGCGATCCCCACCGAAAATAAAAGCCGTAGCCTCAAAAGAACAAAACTTTTCATCGCCTCAAACGAAGAAGACATCGCCTCAAACGATCCAGCAATCGCCTCAGGCGTTCCAGCCATCGCCTCGAGCGTTCAGTCCATGCGCGCGGTCCTCGGCATCGCTTCAGTCGATGTGCGGGGCGAAGTCTCGAATGGTTGCCATCGCCTCAGGCGATGGTCATCATCGCCTGGAGCGATCTTCCTCGCATGCTCGCCTAGCCATCGCCTCTGTCGATGGGCGTGGCGATGCCTCGCCTGGCACCCATCGCTTGGGGCGATCCGTCTGAACAAAATGTTATCTTCTCTTGGCATTTCAACACTTTGTCAATCTTTATTATGCTTAATTTGATCATAACTTATGCTGCATACTCAACATAAATCATTAGTACAAAAGGCATATGTTTTGTAATCATAAAAAAAAAATCGATAATTTTATTTAAAATAGAGGAATGAGAGTTGTAGCGTTTTAAGGCGCAACAATCTCCCCCTTTTTGATGATCACAAAACCTGGTAAACTTGAAAGAAATAAAACTTATAACAATGCAATGCATAGATAGTTTAAACTCCCCCTTAATGAATGCAATGATAAACAATGTTCCAATGTGCATTTTTATCACCTTTTAAAAATGTGTCACAAGTTGTAAAAATAATTAGGTTGCAAATAGCATTTCAACAATCAAGTTTACTCAAGTTTACACATACTTTCTCCCCCTTTTTGTGAGAATAAAAAATGGTAAAGGATTTTTAATAAAAATTGGACAGAGTTTCCTTTATAAATTGAATAACCCATAAAACCATCAACAAGCAACCCTATATCCATTCAACAACTTAAATCCATTCAACATATACAATAAACTAATTCCAACATCAATTAAACAATTTAATCCTTACAAACAATTCCAAAACGATAAAATCTTAAAAACACTAAAAAATACAACTCAATCCATGCCACCATCACCATCACCATCATTCCCGTGAGTAGGATCCTCGTCCATGTGGGCACTGGAAAACTGAGAACGAAGAGCGTCTACCTCATGTCGTAAATACGACAAATCTTCTCTCGATGAGTCTTGGTAAGTCCAAAGAGACGCAACATCATCTCGAAGTGAATGGAATTGAGAATTTATATCAACTCTCAAGGATTGAAATTGAGAGTTCATATCCTCACGAAGTGTTTGGAATTGAGAAGTGAAGAAAGTAAAGGCGTCTTGATTGAAGTCAAATGAAGAATGTGGTTGATGACTATCAGGAGCCGGAATATCCGCCCCAATATTCATCATGTCATCAAAGGTTGAGGGAGATTGATGTTGAATGGGTGGCTCCTCTTGGTTAGGTTCAAGCAAGAAAGGAAAATGAAGTCTTTGTGCACTAGACATCCTATCAATGGGTAATGAAGGGTGATCTTTAGGATTGAAAGCATAAAGCAAGTTCCCCGGATCATTAACCCAACACGAAGTAAACGGATTCCAAGAAATTTTGTTGTAAAGGAAACACCTAAGATTGAAGGTGTCCTTAGTTCTTGATAGGGACTTTTTCATTGTCATTAAAAGGAAGATTGAAATGAAGAAAAATCTTGGTTAAAACACGCCCGAAAGGAAGAATGACCTTTTTGGGATTATGGGCCGTGTTCTTAAAGATTTGGACAATGAATCTTGGTAGGTTGAAGGGGGTCATGGTAATGATGTAATACATCAAGTATACATCAGAGAATTTCAACCTAAGACGATCACCATCTCGAGGGATCATCGAGGTGATCACTATCTTGTGTAAGATTTGGTAGTTCGTAGGAATTTGGTTCACTAGGAAAGATTGGTTTGGACATTGGGGAGTACCCCCAAAAATGAGATACAAAGCTTGGGCAGGATCACATACCCCGTCATTAGGCCAAGTAGCTAGAGCAAATTTAGCTGGACCCTCCGAAGGAATGCGAAGAATGTGTCCCAATTCGGTACTATTGAATTCAATTGGGCGATTGCAAACAATGGTTTTGATAGTTAACTCACCATCACCCTCAAACAATGCAAGATTGGCATAGAACGAATGAATCATGGATGGATACAAAAAATCGTTCTTTCTAGGAGGTTTGAAAAAATTTTCCCAACGTTGGAATTGAATCCAATCAAGAATAAGGAGCTGGGAAGTTCTAAGGAAATCAAAATCAAACACATAGCCCGGATACAATTTGCGAGTAAGATAATCTTCCGGAATTGGCTTACCATCAAGGGAAGGACCTGTATAATTCCTAGAGGATCGATTAGAGCGTCTCCTTCGGCTTGATTCTCCTTCTTCTCGGTTGCTTCTAGACATTTTAGCAAGAAATTTGAGAGAATTGGGACAAATTTTCGATTTTGGGAATATTGGGGTTAGGGTTGCTAAAATTAGGATTGGAAGAATTGTTGTTTAGAAAGTGAAATTGATGGTTTGGAAGTGCTTAGAATTGGTTGGAGATTACAATTATGAAGGTATCTCGAATTATGGGTGAAAAACACGAAAAGGTGCAGAAAAAATGAGCAAAAGCCGTAGCTTTCAGACTTTAAAATTCGAGATCGCCTGAGGAGATCTAGGGAACGCCTGAAGCGATCTCGGAACGCCCGAGGCGATGCTTGCCATCGTTTGAGGCGATGCGAGCCACGGACGAGGCGCTGCGCACAGAATGCTGAGGCGATGGTTTGGGCGATTTTGAGCCAATTTTTAGAACAAAAATTTATTTTTAATTAACCTATATCCCATTAAACCATCTAACAACAAAAATAAATCACAGAATCTCAAAAACACAATAATTCACAATTTTTGACTTTTAAAGGTGATTTCAAGATGCATTTTTGAAATTAAATGTGAGTAAACATGACTCCTCCTTAACAATTGCATAACACATACAATATTACTAAGTAAAGCATCAAACAAATAACTCTCCCCCTCAAACCATGCATACATAAGCTCTCCCCCTCAAACTATGCATGAGTTAAGCTTCACGTTTATCACAAAATTCTCCCCCTTTTTTGTGATAATCAAAAAGTACAAAATTTAAATAAACATAGCATAAATATGTTGACACATAGCCATATTTTACACATGTTCCTCATAAAGCATATAGTAACCATGACAAGCAAGATTAAATCATTTAGAGGAATACAAACATGCGTTTTAAGGCAATCAACAATGAATTCTAAACATGCAAAATGTGCATATGTTCTACCAAGATTTCATGCACTAGTGCCCAATAAACAATATAATTCTCAAATCATCATTTGATAAATTTATTAAGATCATGATAGCATTTATATCAAAGATGGAGCATCTAAACACTTATAGCATGCTTAATCACATAATTTCACATAGCATTTCAAATTTAAAAACAAGATACTTATAAAAGGATAAGCATCCATCATGCAACAAAACAATTTATATGTGCATATGCTAAGGGGTTATGCATTTTACTACCAATGAATATTGAGCTTCATTATTTATTGGTCACAATTAATTTGTGCCAATTAATTTTGGATTGCTCATTTAAAATGTATAAATTAAATTTTACCTCCGATGACTAGAGTGCGTTCTTGTCATTGGTCCTATGCCTCACGCTTATTCTATAGTGGTGAATAATACAAACTCCTCCTTTGAGTTGCTTGTGCCTTCATCCTCCATTCCATTGTTGTCCCTACAAAACAAATTAACAATAGGAGGATCTTTGGTACCCATTTGATTTTTGGGTCCTAGAGGGTTAGCTTTCAGTGGCACCTTTGGAATCCATTTCCACCTCTTGTTAGGTTGGTATTGGATTCTAACAAACCTACACTTATTCTTAGTGTGGCCATTTTTACAACAATAGTTACAAGTAGGAGAATAATGCTTGGCTTTAGCTAACATGCTTGAAAATGATTTTGATTTGCTTGAGAAGCCTAACCCGGCTTTATCAAAGCTACAACGTTGCAAGCCAAGCAACTCATTCTCTTTAGACTACTCTCACTAAATTTGCAAAAAGATATCTTCAAGGAATTTAATTCATTTTTCAATAAATTATTTTCTTCATCTTTCTTGGCTACCTCAAGTTTGAGTAATTTGTTACTCATCTTGGTTCTGCCAAGAACTTCTATAAGCTCATGATAAGAATCTAGTAATTCATCAAACAAAGGTACCTCATCGTCGCTTTCATTTCCTTCATCTATGTCATCTTTGGCCATGAGACAAAGATTTGTTTCTTCTTCATCGGAGTCACTATCACTCCATGTGGCTATAAGGGTCTTCTTCTTGCCTTTGTCCTCACTCTTCTTCCGAGGACATTTGTTAGCATAATGACCTATATCTTGACAATTATAACAAGTTACCTCGTGTTTGGATTCATGTTTGGTAGCACCGGAGGCCTTTGGCTTGTTATGTTTGTTGAAGAATTTCTTGAACTTCCTTGTGAATAATGCCATTTCCTCATCATCTTCGTCATCCTCGGATTGATCTTTTCTCCCGACCAAGGCGATCCCCTTTCTCATAGATCTATCATCCTCCTTTATGCCTTTCCTTGTTGACACTTCAAGATCATGGGTCACCAATGTGCCATGAAGTTCATCAAGGTCATAAGAAGCACTTTCTCCTTTGTTTGACTCGATGATGGCCGTCCTCTTGGCATCCCATTCCTTTGGCAAGGCTCTAAGAGCTTTTCTCCATATTTGCTTTGGAGGGTATTTCTCTCCAAGTTGGGCAAGCTCGTTTATTATTTGAGTGAGCCTTCTAAACATAGAATCCACCTCTTCTCCGGACTCCATCTCAAATGTCTCATATTTGAGTTGCAATAGGTCTATCTTTGTCTCCTTCACTTGGTTGGTTCCTTCATGACAAATTTGAAGTTTGTCCCAAATCTCCTTGGCGGTTGAGCACATCGAAATCCGGTTGTACTCCTTCATATCTAAAGCACAATGCAAAATATTAATAGCTTTAGCATTTTGTGAAATTAAAATCATATCCGCTCTAGTGAAATCGTCCATTTCTTTAGGGATACTTATTCCCCCAACTTTCTTTAAAGGAATATGTGGACCTTTCACAATAATTTTCCATAGATCATAATCTACGGATTGGATATATAGAGAAATTCTATTTTTCCAATATCCGTAATTATCACCCGTGAAGAGCGGAGGTCTATTTGTCGATTGACCTAGAGCAAACTCATTTGCTAGATTAGCCATATAAAAGATTTGATTTAAAAACAAAAATCAAATGGCTCTGATACCACTTGTTGGAATCGAAGAGGGGGGGGTGAATGAGATTCCTTGGCTACTTTAGCGTTTTAAAATGAGTTTGCAAAACTAAAAGAGTTTGCGCTTGCGGAAGGCTTATGTCAATCGATAAATAAAAGAAAGGAAGAAGTAAATAAATAAATAAATGCGTAAAGTAATAAAACGGTAAATGTGACAAGAATTTGTTATAGAAGTTCGGCGATGAATCGCCTACGTCTCCTCTTCCCAGTTAGATAACCTCCAACCGAGGTTCCACTAGAACAAAAGATCTTGGCCTTGAGGGCTCCAAGTTAGCCACTACACAATACTCTTCCCGAGTACACAAATCTCTTCCCGAGCACAATACTCTTCCCTAGTACACAAAGCTCTTCCCGAGCTACCAACACTCTTCACGAGTCTTCTTGGCCTTAAGGGCTCCAAGGATAGCCACAACACATGCACCAACTTTACTTGTTGGCGACTTTACAATTTCCAACTTGCTTTGGTGTTGGAGGACCTTTACAATAAACCAACAAACACCTTCACGGTGTACTCACACGAAGACAACAAGACTTTATCAAAATAAAACAATTACAAGCTCCAATACAACAACAATGTATGGAGATTGCAAAGCTATTTGAGATTTAAATTGGCAAAGCTTTGATGAAGTTTGTAGGCTTGTTTCTTGTCTTCAAAATGCTCCAAAGCATCAATATTTATAGTGTAGGAGTCCCCCTAGGCTCCTACTAGCCGTTGCTACACATAAGGCTGAAATCACTCCACAATCGCCTCGGACATCGCCTCGGGCGATCACCATCGCCGCGTTCCAACGGTCAAGAAATGCTACGATCGCCTCAGGCAATCCCCACCGAAAATAAAAGCCGTAGACTCAAAAGAACAAAACTTTTCATTGCCTTAAACGAAGAAGACATCGCCTCAAATGATCCAGCAATCGCCTCAGGCGTTCCAGCCATCGCCTCGAGCGTTCAGTACATGAACGCGGTCCTCGGCATCGCTTCAGTCGATGTGCGGGGCGGAGTCTCGAATGGTTGCCATCGCCTCAGGCGATGGTCATCATCGCCTGGAGCGATCTTCCTCTCATGCTCGCCTAGCCATCTCCTCTGTCGATGGGCGTGGCGATGCCTCGCCTGGCACCCATCGCCTGGGGCAATGGCACTCATCGCCTGGGGCGATCCGTCTGAACAAAATGTTATCTTCTCTTGGCATTTCAACACTTTGTCAATCTTCATTATGCTTAATTTGATCATAACTTATGCTGCATACTCAACATAAATCATTAGTACAAAAGGCATAGGTTTTGTAATCATCAAAACAAAAATTGATAATTTTATTTAAAATAGAGGAATGAGAGTTGCAGCGTTTTAAGGCTCAACAGATCACATTTCAAATGAACTTCCATATTTGTCAAAAATCCATGGTCTCTTATCGCTACCTACTTTCTCCCATTTTAAGATTATGCAAGTTTTAGTTTTTTTGTTCTTATTCACAATATAAATGAATGTTTCCCTCATTAAATGTAAGCAACACGTGTATTTTAAAGATCTCACATATTCTGAAAAGGTCAAATCAATAATAGTCTTATCTGGTTATGCTATCCCTATCCCTAATGCCTTTAGGTTATGTTTGATTGCTTTGATTAGGCTTGATTAGGGTATTGAAAAAGACAATCAAATGTTTGGTTGCATATTTAGGTTTTCACATCGTCACTTTATTTAACAATAAAATTTCAGTTATGTACGATATATCCGTAAGTTGACGGTTATCAAGTTTTTGGGCCGTCGTCGGAGACTAATTTAATAATATTACATGAGATTTTTTGACTTTAATTTAACCATTTTATATATCTATTTTTGAAAAAAAAATTTAATTGTTTGATTTTGTTTTTCTTGCGAGGTATTTGTGATGTTTAATCAACAAGTATTCACAAGTTTTGCCCAACAATATTCAGAACCATTATATGTTGCTTGTGAGATATTCAAAGATTGGCAAACACATTCTGACATCATAAATGTTTGAATTATACACGTTTGCAATTTTCTACAATGGTTTGGATGCAGAGACGCAATGATGAGTATTGAACGGAGTTTTGACAACTGGTAGTCCCCTGTTTGATAAAGATGAAGACAGTGTGTTGCGCATTTTCAATGATATGGTGGATTTTGACTACCATTGACATTGAGATTTTTCACTGAAAGGTTGGAGTCACCAATACCCCCGGTACCAAAATACCCTAATTATACACACCAACCATTTGAACATTACGGAGAGGAGAGATAGCTCTGAAGGAGACATGACTCAGTTGGAGGATACAACTTATATTTATGGCATCATCTGACAACATTATGGAGAGCCAGACAAATTCTATACGTCACATGGAGCAGCAATTAGTAACCCTCATGGAA
Organism: Haberlea rhodopensis; assembly: GCA_907163345.1. Taxonomy (NCBI): domain Eukaryota; kingdom Viridiplantae; phylum Streptophyta; class Magnoliopsida; order Lamiales; family Gesneriaceae; genus Haberlea; species Haberlea rhodopensis. The sequence continues at coordinate 255,139 of CAJQUN010000619.1, read as the reverse complement.
ACACTTTCAGCAAGTTGCCATGAGGATGATATGAGATCTACAAATCAAGGGGTGACGAATCAAGTTTGGTTACACGATCACAAGTACTCAAGCAACCAAGTTTGGGGGTGATCCGATTCATGAGGAAGAATCAAGGGAATTTAAGCCTCCTCAAGTCATTGAGCCTATTTTAGAAAAGTTATTCGAGAAGTTCTCAGAGATGAGCCGAGTGTGATGTTGGTGACTAAGCATATTTTTGAACATAGCTGTGAGCATCCATAGATGGCGACATGTTCTATGCCATATGCGGACCCGCTTTTCCCATCGATGCCAACTTCAACTTATTATGTTCTCCACGAGATGAAAGCCAAGCCACGAATTTCTCTCTCATGCCTATCAATTCATGAAGAAAGTTGTTGGAGCGATGATCATACACTGTTCATATCTTGTCAAGCTTGAGTGTGATGATCACCACTTGCAACCACCTTACCACAACATGATACCACAACATGATACATTGAATTTAGGTAATCAAACTATCCTTAAATACATTATTGCTTACATAATATTAAGTTGATGTCATTGATTACATAATATTAAGTTGATGTCATTGATTACATAATATTAACTTGATGTCATTGCTTACATATTTTCTTGGAAAACTTCTATAAATACCAAGCTAGATTCATTAGTAGAAACACAAAAAGTTTAAAGGAAATACTCTCAAAATATCAAATATTCTAGCAAGAAAAGAAGTTGATTTTTGAAGGTTGTAGATCCATACTCTTTCAAGTTTAAAGAATCATCGTAAACAATCAGGTAAGTGGGCTTTTGTTATATTATCCTTTCGTTTTGATAACATATGAATGCTTATGAAAAATACAGTCGAATATGTGAACTATTTTAAAAACTATGATGTCATGAAAATTATGAATATCGGGAGATAAGTGCTATGCGAAGCAACGTGCTACGTACGTGTGAGCCACCTCTTGAACCGATGGGGCAAAGTGCTATACGTACGGGAGCCACCTCTTGAATTCGTAGGAGCTACCTCTATAATCCTTATGTTATGTAGATCGATCTAATTTGATAAGTATATGATATGTGTTCTAATATGATGCTTTTAGTATGGCTCAACGGAGCAAAATTATGTTATCTATATCAGTTTATGTTTTGAAATCTGTTTTGAAATCTGTATAAGTATATGTTTTTGGCATATTCGATTGGCCCCCGCTTACTGAGTGTCAACCAGAACACTCACCCCTTACATACCCTCCCCAGATAAAAGTGAGACAGATACCGAAGATGCAGAACAACACAACTTTTGGGGTTGGTGATCTACCGCAATTATTTCAAGATTCTACATAATTACGCTTCCGCTAAACTCTGTTAAGATTTAAGTTATGGTTTTATTTTCAGTTGTAAAACATTTATGTTTATGGAATAAATAGACTGGTTGTATTAAATTCTGTACTATGAGGCTTGTTGATTTTCAATTGTAATTGGAATCAACGCCGGTGTTATCGATCCCGGTCTCGGGGCGTGACATTTAGTGGTATCAGAGCTAAACCAGGTTCCATAATCCCGTTGGAAAAAGATTTCTGGTTAAAACAAATTAACCGGAATATAAATCTCGGATCCAATAGACCAACTGATTTAAATCTAAAAAAAAATCAGTTTGGGGGATCAAAATAACAGTCTGGAAAAAAAAAATTCTGAACTTGGCTACTGCCTGTTCTATATCGCCGCCGCCGCCGCCGCCGCTCCTTACCTGAAAGTAAACCAATCACCATGACCGCCTGAACGAGATGAAGACACTACAACAAGAATCGAATCGAACGGACTATGATTTCCCGGCCAAATCGCCGATTACAACTCACACATAAAAAAAAAGACGTCATTTTTCCGACGCGCCGTCTCCGACCACCGATGGTCCAATCGGGCATATCAATGAAACTGGAACCAACTCTAGTACGAAAGCCCTCTACAATTTCCAAGTTCCAACTAAGGGAAGATGTTCAATTGATCGATCGAAGCCGAGCATTGAAGAACCCTAACCCTAGCTGGCGAAACTTCATTTGATAAATTGCTCGACCATTCGAACGCCAAATCTTAATTAATTTCGTGTTTATACTCGCCATGGTATGGGCAATAAAAGCCCTCTGTCTTATCTTTCTCACAAACAAAGTAAAATGCTCAATTTTGAATCAAAGTTCACGCTATAGAACCCTTAAATTTCGAAAACTTTGAGCTCCGATTTCTCTCAAATTCGAACACCATTTTCAAATTAATTCTGGGTTTATGATAACTCATATAATGCTCGTTAAAATCCCTTGGCCAATTTTGAATTTCAAGATCCGGATTGATAGAATTTTGAATCACAATTTTTGCACCCCATTAGCCTATAAAAAGCTTGAGATTTATCATTCAATTTCTCAATCACTTAAACATAATTTTGTACACCAAAATTATGAATAATTCATTTTCTGTTTTATATACATTTGTGGTTAACAAGAATAAACTAAACTTTTAGATATTAGTGTTATATGTTTTTTTGTCAAAACTTTCTTTTAGCGTATTCTCTCCACAACTTTATTTTTAAACTCATTTCTCATTGACAAATCTATATGATGACCATATAGTTTCGCTTGTAAGAATAACCTTAGACTTTGCAATTTTCTGCAATGTTTTTAAACTATAAACGTTTTGCAAATCGACAATTTTTATCAACTTAATTTAGAGGAGTAATTTATAACTGCAATATTAACGGTGTGGAACCTTTATTTCTTTTATATAATTATCATTACAAACTGAATATTTAATTCAAAATATTACATATCTGATCCACAATACAAAAAGCAATAAACTCATGATAAATAAAATTAAATTTCCAAACGACATCACCAACATACATGAAAACACAATAAACTGCAAAATAAAATACAAAATTAAAAACATAGGGGTTTCTTCAGACATGTCTTGAAGCTCGCCCTCGTCCAGATGAACCACCCTTGCTTCTAGCCAAACTTTAGGCTAAAAAGTTCAGTCTCAGTAGTAATTACTGAAACCAAACGCTAAATGATAACAAAGAAGATTTTAGAGGTGTGATTTTCAACTCAGCATCAAGCCATTATTTATAATAAAATTAAAGCTTGGATTGATGAATGACTCGATGTGGGAGAATTACTTTTGGACCAAAATTACAAATGTGTGAATTTGTAGGACATGGCTGGATGACCACCCCGTAACAATCGCAACCCAAGATATGGATTTCCACGCAATAATGACAATGAAGCTGGAGGAAGCCAAGATCCACCACAATCTCCAAAAACGGGTTTAAGTCGTGAAGACTTCATGGCCATAGCTACCATAGTAGCCACTACTCTTCAGGGGATTATTAACCCAACTGCTAATCAGGCACAACCACAGCCTCAGCCTCAGCCGCATGGGATAAAATATCATTATGAGTCTCTTCGCAAGAATCGAATGTCAACATTCGATGGTAACTCAAAACCAGAAGTGGCTCAGCACTGGCTGAAAGAAGTGACATTCGATGGTAACTCAAAACCAGAAGTGGCTCAGCACTGGCTGAAAGAAGTAGAGAAACATCATAAACTACTGGAAGTGCCTCAAGAAATCAAAGTGGAAGTTACATCGCCATTTCTTGTTGACGATGCAAATAAGTGGTGGGATAATATGTCACCCTCGATGGAAGTGACCGGACCAATCACTTGGCAAAGGTTCCGTGGTGCATTTCTAAAACAATACTTCCCAGCAGCCATTAAACTCCAAAAGTTGGAGGAATTTGATAACCTGACACAAACTCCAGGAATGTCAGTGGTAGAGTATTCCTCAAAATTCCATTTTCTTGGGACTTATGCCCCAACCATTATGGCAGATGATGACTTAAAGCTACACCGTTTCAAGAAGGGTCTGAACAGTCGGATCCAATCAGCATTAGCAGTGTTGGATACCATCAACTTTGAGGATGTGATGGGAGCAGCCATCAAGGCCGAGTCTGACATACATCGTCGAGAAGAAGAGTTCAAGCGCAAACGACCTCTCCCTCATCAGCCCTCTAACAATGGCCAGAAGTTCAAACGGCCAAATCAGTTCCATAATCAACAAAGGGGATCTACATCTACCCCAAACAACAAAGAATTCCCAAAGTGCCCAATCTGTAATCTTGCACATACTGGGGAATGTCGTAGACAAAGTGGTGCTTGCTTCCGATGTGGGAAGTTTGGACATAGAATTGCTAATTGCCCTGAGATTGAGAAGAAGGGGACTGGAGCAGGCAATGGCATCCCTCCAATCAAACCCAATGCCAGGGTGTTCGCCATGACACAGAATGAGGCGAATAATGCCAATTACGTTGTGGCAGGTACTGTCTTAATCAACAAACTGCCTGCTTATGTGCTGTTTGATTGTGGAGCTACGCACTCATTTATATCTAAAAGGTTCGCTAAGAAGTTAAAATTTATTCCTGACATACTTAGTGAACCATATAGAGTAGCAACTCCTGCTAATAAAACTTTGGAAACACATAGTATTCATCGAGGTTGCAACATTCACATAAGTGACAAAAAGTTCAACACCGATCTGATTCAACTCAACATGGTGGAGTTTGATGCTATCCTAGGAATGGATTGGTTATCTAAACACCATGCCTTAGTTGACTGCCATAATAAGAAAGTCAAACTACGAGCACCAGACCAAGAAGAAATCTTATATTGTGGCAATACAAAAGAGCGTAAAGTTCTTTTATCTGCTTCTCAAACTTGGAAAGCCATGAAAAGCGGTGAGAGAATTTACCTAGCCATGATAAACAAAGTCACGGAAGGAGCTGAACTCAGACTAAAAGATATTCCGGTAGCACAAGAATTTTTGGATGTTTTTCCCGATGATCTCCCCGGATTAGTCCCGGATCGTGAAATAGAGTTTGAGATTAACTTGGTGCCAGGCGCTGCAGCCATTTCGAAGGCACCATATCGAATGGCTCCAGCTGAATTGAAAGAGCTAAAAGAACAACTGCAAGAACTCTTGGACAAGAAGCACATCAGATCAAGTACATCTCCATGGGGAGCTCCAGTACTATTTGTAAAAAAGAAAGACGGGAGTATGAGATTGTGTATCGATTACAGAGAATTAAATAAGATCACAATCAAAAATAGATATCCTCTCCCAAGGATAGACGACCTATTCGATCAACTCAAGGGAGCTAAAGTCTTTTCTAAACTTGATCTAAGATCGGGCTATCATCAGCTCAAGATTAAGGAAGGATATATTTCGAAGACTGCCTTCCGAACAAGATATGGGCATTACGAGTTCATAGTGATGCCATTTGGTTTGACGAATGCTCCAGCCGCATTCACGGACTTGATGAATCGAGTATTCAAGCCATTCCTGGACAAGTTCGTGGTAGTGTTCATAGATGACATTCTGGTCTATTCACCGAGTAAAGAGAAACACGAGGAACATCTTCGTCTTACTCTACAGACCTTAAGAGAGAAAGAACTCTTTGCCAAGTTCAAGAAATGCGAATTTTGGCTAGACAACGTTGCATTCTTAGGGCATATCATCTCTGAAGCAGGCGTGTCCGTAGATCCTAAGAAAGTGGAAGAGATTATGGACTGGCCAAGACCAAAGACTGTTTTGGAAATTCGAAGTTTCTTAGGGCTAGCTGGCTATTATCGAAAATTTGTTGAAGGATTTTCCTCGATAGCCATACCCCTTACAAAACTCACACAAAAGAACTCCAAATTCATATGGAGTAAGGAGTCTGAGAAGAGTTTCGAGACTTTGAAGAAGAAGCTTGCATCTACACCTGTATTAGTATTGCCAACTGAGAATATGGGTTTACCATCTACAGCGATGCATCAAAAGAAGGTCTAGGATGTGTGCTCATGCAAGAAGGGAGAGTGATTGCCTATGCATCAAGGCACTTAAACCGTATGAACAAAACTACCCTACGCATGACCTTGAGTTAGCAGCCGTAGTTTTTGCCTTGAAAATATGGAGGCATTACCTTTACGGTGCCAAGTGTGAAATTTTCACGGATCATCAGAGTCTCAAGTATTTGTTCACCCATAAGGAATTAAATATGAGGCAAAGACGATGGATAGAACTATTGAAGGACTATGACCTTACGATAAGTTACCATCCAGGGAAAGCAAATAAGGTCGCAGACGCACTAAGTCGGAAGGGCACATGGAAGATGATTTTAGCATCCCTTTCAGCTTATCCCTACCTCCGAGAATGATAAAGTTAGAGCAAAGTCAGGATCCCAGCCTAACTAAACTGAAAGAACAAGTTAAGGGAGGAAAATTTCCCGATTTCACGACAAACAACGATGGAACTTTATGGATGAAAAGAAGGTTATGTGTGCCAAACGTGAAGGACCTTAGACGAGAAGTGATGATTACAGCACATAAATCAAAGTTCTCCATCCATCCTGGAAGCACAAAGATGTACAAAGACCTCAAAGAAAGCTTCTGGTGGAATGGAATGAAGAAAGACGTTGCTGAATTTGTCGCTAGATGCTTAGTTTGTCAGCAAATTAAAGCTGAACATCAAAGGTCAGGAGGATTACTTCAACCTCTTGACATTCCAGAATGGAAGTGGGAACATATCTCCATGGACTTTGTAGTAGGATTGCCAAAGTCACGACAAAGTCATGACGGTATATGGGTAATTGTGGATAGACTCACAAAATCAGCACATTTCCTCCCAGTCCCCGTATGAATTATAATTTGGATAAACTGGCGACCTTATACATGGATAATATTGTGCGACTTCATGGAGTCCCGATAAGTATCGTATCCGATAGAGATCCCATATTCGTGTCACGCTTCTGGAATAGTTTTCAACAAGCTATGGGAACTAAGGTAACTCTTAGCACGACCTATCACCCACAAACCGATGGCCAAACAGAGAGGACAATACAAACCCTCGAGGATATGTTAAGAGCTTGTACAATAGATTTCAGTGCAAACTGGAGTGAGCTCTTGCCTCTGATCGAGTTCGCCTACAACAATAGTTATCATAGCAGCATTGGAATGGCACCATACGAAGCACTCTATGGGCGAAAATGTCGATCACCGTTATATTGGGATGAAATTGGAGATAAAGCTATCACCGGACCTGAGCTTGTACAGAGCACAATCGACAAAGTCACAATCATTAGAGATAGGCTCAAGGCAGCTCAAAATCGACAAAAAAGTTGGGCTGATATGAAAAGAAGACCGTTAGAATTCGAGATTGGCGACAAGGTTTATGTAAAGGTCTCACCAATGAAAGGAGTCATCCGATTTGACAAAGCAGGGAAGCTAAGACCAAGATATGTTGGACCATTTGAAATCTTAGAGAAAGTGGGAACTCTAGCTTATAGAATAGCACTATCGCCAAGCCTCTCAAGAATTCATAATGTATTCCACGTATCACAGTTAAGAAAGTACATTGCTGATCCAAATCATGTACGCGAAGCAGAACCTTTAGTAGATCAAGGAAACTTGAACGAAACCTTGAAGTATGAAGAAATTCCGATCCGAATCATAGACTCAAAGGATCAAGTACTGAGACGAAGGAACATTCCATATATCAAAGTTCAATGGTCGAACCATACAGAGAGAGAAGCCACTTGGGAACCAGAAGAGAAAATGCGAGAAAAATATCCCTATCTATTCCAAGATCAAACTGCTTCAAGTTTCGAGGATGAAACTCCTCATAAGGAGGGAAGAATGTGATGATCACCACTTGCAACCACCTTACCACAACATGATACCACAACATGATACATTGAATTTAGGTAATCAAACTATCCTTAAATACATCATTGCTTACATAATATTAAGTTGATGTCATTGATTACATAATATTAAGTTGATGTCATTGATTACATAATATTAAGTTGATGTCATTGATTACATAATATTAACTTGATGTCATTGCTTACATATTTTCTTGAAAAACTTCTATAAATACCAAGCTAGATTCATTAGTAGAAACACAAAAAGTTTAAAGGAAATACTCTCAAAATATCAAATATTCTAGCAAGAAAAGAAGTTGATTTTTGAAGGTTGTAGATCCATACTCTTTCAAGTTTAAAGAATCATCGTAAACAATCAGGTAAGTGGGCTTTTGTTATATTATCCTTTCGTTTTGATAACATATGAATGCTTATGAAAAATACAGTCGAATATGTGAACTATTTTAAAAACTATGATGTCATGAAAATTATGAATATCGGGAGATAAGTGCTATGCGAAGCAACGTGCTACGTACGTGTGAGCCACCTCTTGAACCGATGGGGCAAAGTGCTATACGTACGGGAGCCACCTCTTGAATTCGTAGGAGCCACCTCTATAATCCTTATGTTATGTAGATCGATCTAATTTGATAAGTATATGATATGTGTTCTAATATGATGCTTTTAGTATGGCTCAACGGAGCAAAATTATGTTATCTATATCAGTTTATGTTTTGAAATCTGTTTTGAAATCTGTATAAGTATATGTTTTTGGCATATTCGATTGGCCCCCGCTTACTGAGTGTCAACCAGAACACTCACCCCTTACATACCCTCCCCAGATAAAAGTGAGACAGATACCGAAGATGCAGAAAAACACAACTTTTGGGGTTGGTGATCTACCGCAATTATTTCAAGATTCTACATAATTACGCTTCCGCTAAACTCTGTTAAGATTTAAGTTGGTTTTATTTTCAGTTGTAAAACATTTATGTTTATGGAATAAATAGACTGGTTGTATTAAATTCTGTACTATGAGGCTTGTTGATTTTCAATTGTATTTGGAATCAACGCCGGTGTTATCGTCCCGGTCTCGGGGCGTGACATTGAGGGCATACTGGATCAAGACACATTTGTGGTATCATATGATACCTACTATGGGCGGAAGACGTTATTTGATGGTTGTTTCTGATGGTCAAGCAGACAACTAGAAATCAGCTCTTCTTGGGAGGCAATCCAAGTCATATCCTTTGTTTTTCAGTTTATTTGATTTTCAATTTTTTGTTTATTATCTCTCGAGTCGATTATTTTTATATTTGCATTTTTCTCTTGTGATGTACTCAGTTGGAGTGATACATCCCTACAGCTGCGGAGCTTTCAAAAGCCAATCACCCTCAACCCTCATGCAAGCGTCTTGATCAGGGGAGTTTACTTTTTCCCTTTTGATTTTTTTAACATTGAGGACAATATTAGATTTATGTTTGGGGCAGTGACTTGCATGTTTTACTTGTCTAATCTGCACGATATGTGTTGAAATTGACACTTGAATCATTTAATTATTATGAATTAATTTTTTTAATGAATTCAAACTTGAGAAAATAATGAATAATGGCGGTTGTTAATCAATGAGAATTTTGATATCACTATGCATATGGACTTGAATTTAGATGATTGTTAGACTTGTACATTAATATCCTTTATTGAGTTAGCATGTCAAGAATGACGAATATATTTATCCTTACCTTAAAGGAGTATAATGAATCTCATTTGATGCACGTGAATATTATACTTTGATGAGCTTGTTGAAAAAATTATGAATAAGAAAAAAAAAAAAGAAAAGAAGAAAAGAAAGAGCCTTGAGAAAAAGTATATAAATATGATTGAAAGTGGCCAATGCTAGAAAAGAGAAAGAAGAGAAGCTCAATATGTGCTAACATATGAACTTTATATGATTATACTCTTCTTTTGTGTTTATCCCACCTTTTCTTTATAACTTATACCAAATGCCTAACATTACAAGCTTAAAAAGACATTTTAATCCAATTCTATGGAGTGACTACATTAGTGGAGAAGTTGTTTGAAAATAGGCCTATGGGCTGATTGATGATAATCTTGACCTTAATTTGATTAGCATGATTTGATCTTGAAGATGTTCATGAAACATGAGATGACAATAACACACACACACACGTTCTGATTTTGCTTGATTTAGGAGAAAACATGTCTCGTTCAACTTTTGTATGAGTGTAAATGAGATTTCCAATTTTTGTATGCGTGTAAGTGAGATTTCAGAGGTAAATTCTACTATCAACTAATTCGTTTCAAGTATCAAGAATTAACTATAATTTTTATTATATATACTTGCTCGGGGAAGATCAATTGATAAGTTTGGGGTAGTTGATAAGTGCTATTTTTGCACTAATATATCTATATTTTCTCATTAGTTTTTACCTTAATTCTTGAACGATATTACACTTTTGGTATGAATTTTGCATGTTTTAGGAATTTAGGTAGAAGTACAAGAAAATGATGAAAAGGAGCCAAAATAACGCTAAAAGTTGGAAAAAGGGTCCAAACGAGTCAACACGTTGAAAATCTGCAAATCTTGAATTTGGAGAAATTTGACTCAAAGATTGATCGTGAGAAGTTGAAGATCGATCGCAGAAGTAAATTTCATAAAAATATCGCCATTTAGAGTTTGATTTCAACAAGGGTTTGTGATATCCAGAAATGATTATATTAATATCCGAGTGATTATAATCCTTAATGGATTTTAAGTGTTCTAATTATGATGTTGAGACTCTCGAGGATTTTAATTCGGTATCGGGCTTGTTGGATCCAAGAGTTGAGATTGTATTCTCATTGAGGTGTTAAACCTTAGAATTTGTGTTGGTAGTGGGATTTGGAGTCTGGGGAGTTTTGGAATGAGGTTTGAGATGTAAGTGAAGGAGTGTGAGATTTTATTGAGTACTTTTGTTATTTTGGAGTTTTGGGTGCGAGTATTTGGGACTCGAGTTTTTGGAGCCTTGATACTATAAATATCAATGACTCGGTGTTCAGTCATTGCACTCGCCTCTCTCCCACCCTCTCCCCCCCCTCTCTCTCTCCCCATTTTAATCGAAGAAAAGGCATGGAGCTCGGTTTTGAGAGCCGATTCTCGAGCCATCGATAGGTAATCGCCTCCATCTCTTGATTGTGGATGTTTTGAATGTTTTTTGGAGATTTTTGGTTATGGTTTTGGGTTGGTTTAAGTTTGAGTTAGATTATGCAAAAAATCTTGATTTATTGTTGGTTTTCTTTGGATAAATGGTGTTATGAACCTTGTTTAGTGATCTAGAATGTTTGATGGTTAAACCGAAGACAGTTTTTTTTTAAAAAAAACTTATTTTTTGTTGTGATTTCGGCGTACGACTTTGCTTTAGTCTTTTGTATAGTGAATCATCGTGATTAAATGATAAATTTTGATTTTAAATCCATGTTTGGAAATGAGTAGTGTGCACGTGATAGATTATGAATTTGCTGATGTGTGTAGCATGTGAATGCATCGTATCTCGGGGCAATTGCAAGGAGTAACTCTCGCAATTGGACAATAAGGTACGTGAGACGTGCGAGCATAGTTAGATATATTATTGTCATGTTTATGAATAATATATTATTGTTGCGATAAATGAGCACGCGTTAAGAATTATGGTGATGCCGCTATTGAACGATCAATGAGTTTGATGATGCCGCTGTCAAGCGAGCAATGGTTATAATGATGCCGTTGTTGAGCGTGCAATGGATAGTGATACCGCCGCTGTTGAGCGTGCGAGGTTATATGATGAGATGGGACTAATAAATTGATAACTAAGATTTATTTGACTTCTGTAAATCATAGTTATTCCGGATTTGTTATTATTGATTATGGAACTATCGATTTCGAGTATGTGTATGATAATCAATATGAAAATAATTTAATGACTTTGGAATTGATGCTTTTAGATATTATGAGAACAGGAACATCGTGAGAGATCTCTTTTGGTTGAGGAATACTCATGGAGTATTTATTTAATTTACAGTATCATATTCTGTGAATTATCAATTGAATATATGATGATATTGGAGTTATGTGTTATTGGTATGTTCACCCTGTTATGGGGGCTGTTTCTATTGACACAGGTAGAACAGGTACAACATTGCCTCTGGAGATGAGTTGGAACTGTTGATTGGGAATGCTCTCAGGACTGAGGTACGAATGTTGGTATTACTAATAAGACTGGTACATGTAGATACATATTCAATTATTAAGAGCTCGTGTGTGAGCATTTTGAATAAGTGTATATGGCATGTACGGAAAAGGAAACTTCTCTTTTCATTTAATATTGCTTGCAATTATTGAGAACATAATTGCATGATGAATTGAGAATATGATTGATGCGTTGTGAGTTGTATACTTATGTTAGTTGAGTTTGGTTGGGAATTGGACATTCAGAGAACTTATGTTGAAAATTTTATAGATAGCATGCCATTCTTATTACATCATGTATGAGAATTCACTAACGAAATGCAAGTATACACTAATATATATGATAATACACTAATAGCGGATTAAGGACGTATGGTCCTTACATTAGTGGTATCAGAGTCAGGTTTGCTCTTTTTGGCTGTTCAGGGCCAAGGGATGTGTTGATAGAAATGAATAGCACATAGTTTATGCATGATTGTAGTTGGTGTGTGACACCACAATTCTGCTTATGTGCATAGTATGATATGAGATCATAAATGAAATGTTAGTGCTAACCATTGTTGTTGAAGGATCATATGGAATACGATGAACATGATATTTAGCAAAGACACACTGATGCAATGAACATACGCACCGATGGTGTATTGTTGAGGAGTGCAATAGGCTGGAAGAATCGGAAAACGAGGAATGAGATGTGCTGTCTGAGGACAGAAAATGTTGGACAATGTCGTGTTGTTGCTATGTGACAACAGACAATGTAATGATCGGGTATGATTACTTTATGATTATGAGAATACAAGTATATGTGGATATATACGTATGCATTGAGATTGATTTGCTATCGTGATGCATGAATACTTGATGTTGTCATTGTGCATACAAATATACTACGATTATTATGCTACTACGGTTATATCAATTAGCATTGGATCATGATACTTGCCGCTGTCATATCGTAGCACGGGATGCTGATATGTCGAAGCGAGGGGTATCATTGAGCCGTTGATATAACATAGTAGGAATTGTATAGATTGTGAGATGATATGTTGTTTTGTGTATATTGAGGTCATTGCGATGGTGCATATATACTGAGCAACGATGGATCAGAATATTTGATGTTGTCTTATCGAGCGCTGGATCAGGATATTTGTCGTTGTCATATCGTAGCGCGGGTCGCCGATATGTCGAAGCGAGGGATATCATTGAGCCGCTGTTATTTCGAAGTGAGGGATATTATTGAGCCGCTAATGTAAAGAATATTTGCCGCTATCTTATCGCGCGCTGAATCAGGGTGTTTGCCGATGTCGTATCGTAGCGCGGGATGCTGATATGTCAAAGCGAGGGATATCATTGGGCCACCGATAACTTGAAGCGAGGGATATTATTATGCCGTTGTATACATAGCGATGAATTATGCCGTTGTATATGTAGCGATGATGTTATGCCGATGTATACATAGCGATGGATTATGCCACTGTATACGTAGCGATGATGTTATGCCGCTGTATACGTAGTGATGGATTATGCCGCCATATACGTAGTCATGTATTATGCCGCTGTATACGTAGCGATGAGTATTGTGTACAGCCGTTGGACAATAAGTATTGATTGTGTACCGTCGTTGGGCGATGAGTATTGTGTACCGCCATTGGGCGATGAGTATTGATTGTGTACCGCCATTGGGCGATGAGTATTGATTGTGTACGGCCGTTGGGCGATGAGTATTGTGTACCGCCGTTGGGCAATGAGTATTGATTGTGTACCACTGTTGGACGATGAATATTTATGTGCCACTTTTTTCTTAGCGATGTATACTATTGTATTGCTATTGTGTTAGTGATGTATTGTGAACGTCATGTGTTGACATGTACCGTCACGGATTGACGATGATATTGTGAATGTCACGTGTTGACATGTACCGTCACGGGTTGACGAGGATATTGTGAATGCCACGTGTTGACATTTACCGTCACGGGTTGACGAGGATATTATGAATATCACGGATTGACTTATACTGTCACGGATTGACGAGGTATTTTATGATAATACGGTATGACGGGCGAAGAGTGGCTTGAGCCGCCGTCGCGATGAATAATACATACATAGGAGTATGTATTGAGTTATATGATTTTGAGTGCCACTGGTTGGCGTAAAGATGGTGTTGGTGTGTCACAGGTTGATACGAGACCATTATGCCGAGCAGGTTCACTCGATGGACAAATGGTGGTATCGTACAGGTAACTGTACTGTATAGTGTATTGAGGCGAATGTGTTACGAGTAGTGATACCTTTGGGTATACTCGTTGAATTGGTTGTGGCCAAGCAACTTATAATGTATGTAGTTGAGGAACCTACATACGTGTATCGATGTGGTGTATGGTGGATATGATCGCACATACACATGATAATATGTAGATAAATCCTAATGAGTTAGGATTGAAGTGTGATTGGTTTAGGACATTGAAATGTCCCTTGTGTTTCGGTATTAGAGATTGTAGATGATGATCTACTATCTCGAATTGATTGTACGACGTTGAGTAATTCATGATGTAATTCATGAATTGTGATAGTGGTAATAGTATGGGAATGGTACTGTATTGTATACAGGGGTTGAACGTATGACACGTTGGTAGGTTTTGTATAAACCTAAGGGGGCTACGATTTGCTAGCCAGGTATGATGAATTATCATTGTGATAATACAGTGAGCTTGTTGTGGCCACTGTATTGCTTGTCGGCACCGAGGAAGGTTAATCATATGATGATACGATAGGAAGTTATAGTGAACTCGGTGTAGTCACTATAATGCTTTTGAGCTTGAGGTAAGAGATACCTCAAGAGAGCGTTTATACGAATAAATGCGTCGAGGAAATTGTGTGGTGAGCTCAGTTTTGTTGAAAGTACCACCGTGAGTGTCAACAAGTTGTTATTATCTCTATTTGATGACTCTTGCATTGAGGATGTAATGGTGAACCGTAATCGGAGTTGTGGGATATAGTTAATGTGGTAACACTACTATCTCGATTGTATCTCTTGGGGATATCATTATATGTTGATTTTGGTTTGGAGTGATGCCTGTCGTGAGGACAGTATGGTGTCGCTTGTAGGTTGAATTGTGGATCAACCGTGGTAAGCATTAGTGGTGATATATGGATGCTTGAGAGTATCTGAGTACTATTATGTTAGTACGGAGCGTTGTTGGAATTGGTATACATCGCGTATGCAGATGCGGAGTGATTAGTGATAGTGGCATTGATGCACTATCCTGAATCAATTATGTATTTCTTCGTTCAGGGATACATTTCAGTATAAATGTATCTAGATTGTTCGAATGATGGTTCGAGTTTGGGGAGTCATGAATGCATGACACCTTTCTTGTGAGGAAAGAGGTATTGATATACATGTTTGAGAATCTTTGAAAGATTCGATGAGTCTGTGCGCACGGTGTCGATGTTGAATTCAAACCATCAGTCGTAAGCTCGCCAATCATTATTTTCTACGGCGTGAGAATAACTAAGTGATTGACATTTGTGTCTGAGGCTTGTGGAAATGATTGGAGATATCCAAGTCGAGTGCATTGAGTATGCCTATGGTGTACTTGGCGTTCGGGCATATATATCGGTATGTATATATGTATGCCAACATTTTTATGCTTGTTGAGTGACTGGTTAGTATGCTTGGATTAGTGAATCTCTGGTAAGAGATTTTAGTATCCTTGAGATTGGAAATCTCAATGGAACGATTTATTCTGAGGAATAATTGTAAGGTTGTGGTTGACTCTCTTCTGAGGATAGGTTGTCGTATTCGGGTTAAGGAAGTTCGTTGTTAGTTAATTCTATAGATATCCTTGTATTATAATTGTTGATTCTAAGAGTAAACAAGGGATGACCAGGATTCAAATCGTCTGGTGTCATTGTCGACACATATGGTGAGAATACAATGAAAATTCTTGCATGTTATCTTTGGAATCTTGAGACTTTGAGGAGTTTTCAATAGTGTGTTGGGGTCAAGATGTGATCTCTTAGAATACACTGATGTTGACATCTGTGAAGATGTGTTTTGTGATGATCGGTGGCCATGGATTGCCCGATTCAAGTTGCAAATAGTGCAACTTTTCTTCGTTGAGTAAGATTCCATGAATTGAGATGGAATTGGTAAGATGGAAACCGAGTTTAGTGTGAGTATACTGCTGTATACTGGTGGTTTCCTTCGTAGCGATGTGCTTTTTGCATCGTAAATAAAGTTATAAAGATATCATTGAGGTGATATCTATGTTGGAATCAGGAATGATTCGAGTAGATAACAGTTAAGGTTGACTTACTGCTTTTGGGTGGTTATCGAGGTATGTTAACATCTTTTAATGATTGTGGTGGTTTGGGAGAATATCTTCATTCCAGAGTTTGGTGCGAGGTCGATGTCCTCGCAGTTGGTGTTTCGTTCATGACTTATTAATGAATAAATACTGTGCATTCGAGTCGAGTTGTGTGGTCTAGTACATTGAGTACGGGTGTTCAAATTTCAAGAACGAAATTTGATTAGTGGGGGATAAATGTGATATCCGGAAATTATTATATTAATCCCGGAATGATTATAACCTTAATGGATTTTATATGTGGTAATTATGAGATAATTACGGTGTTGAGACTCCCGAGGATTTTAATCCGGTATCGGGGTTGTTGGATCCTAGAGTTGAGATTTTATTCTCATTGAGGTGTTAAACCTTGGAATTTGTGTTGGTAGTGAGATTTGGAGTTTTGGGAGTTTTGGATTGAGGTTTCAGATGTAAGTGAAGGAGTGTGAGATTTTATTGAGTACTTTTGTTATTTTGGAGTTTTGGGTGCGAGTATTTGAGACTAGAGTTTTCGGGTTTTTGGAGCCTTGATACTAAAATACCAAGTTGGCTTGGTGTTCAATCATTGCTCTCTCTCTCTCTCTATCTCTATCAAGTTGACTCGATGTTCAATCATTGCTCTCTCTCTCTCTCTCCCTCTCTCTCTCTCTCTCTCTCTCTCTCTCTCTCTCTCCCCATTTTAATGGAAGAAAAGGCATGGAGCTCGGTTTTGAGAGCCGATTCTCGAGCCATCAATAGGTAATCGCCTCCATCTCTTGATTGTGGATGTTTTGAATGTGTTTTTTGAAGAGTTTGGTTATGGTTTTGGTTGGTTTAGTTTTGAGTTAGATTATGCAAAAATCTTAATTTATTGTTGGTTTTCTTTGGAAGAACTTGTTTACTGATCTAGGATGTTTGATGGTGTTTATGATTGGGTTGATTGAGGTTTTGGACGGAAATCTCCATGGATCGCGATTTTATTTTCTGAAAATCGCAGGTGGCGATCGATCGCCTAGGCAACGAAAAATGTGGAATGTCGATCGATTGCTAGTTGAGCGGCGATCGATCGCCGAAGGCAGTTTTTTTTTTAAATTTTTTTTTGTGATTTCGGCGTACGCTTTGCCCGAGTCTTTTGTATAGTGAATCCTCGTAATTAGATGATATATTATGATTTTAAATCCGTGCTTAGAAATGAGTAGTGTGGACGTGAGATTATGAATTTGCTGATGTGTGTAGCATGTGAATGCATCGTATCTCGGGGCAATGGCAAGTAGTAACTCTCGCAATTGGACAATATGGTACGTGTGACGTACGAGCATAGTTAGATATATTATTATCATATTTATGAATAATATATTATTGTTGCGATAAATGAGTATGCGTTAAAAATTATGGTGATGCCGCTGTTGAGCGAGCAATGAGTTTGATGCTGCCGCTGTCAAGCGAGCAATGGTTATAATAACGCCGATGTTGAGCGTGCAATGTATGGTGATGCCGCCGTTGTTGAGCGTGCGAGGTTATATGATGAGATGGGACTAATAAATTGATAACTAAGATTTATTTGACTTCAGTAAATCATAGTTATTCCGGATTTGTTATTATTGATTATGGAACTATCGATTTCGAGTATGTTTAAGGTAATCATTATGGAAATTATTTAATGACTTTGGAATTGATGATTTTCGATATTATGAGAACAGGAACAACGTGAGAGATCTCTTTTGGTTGAGGAATACTCTATTTATTTAATTTACAGCATCATCAATTGAATATATGATGATATTGGAATTATGTGATATTTGTATGCTCACCCTGTTGTTAGGACTGTTTGCGTTGAAACATGTAGAACAGGTTTAACATTGGCTCTGGAGATGAGTTTGATTGTTGATTGGAAATGCTCTAAAGACTGAGGTACCAAGTTGGTATTGTTAATAAGACTGGTACATGTAGATATATATTTCGTGTGTGAGCATTTTGAATAAGTGTATATGACATGTATAAAAATGGAAACTTCTCTTTTCATTTATGTATTGCTTGCAATTATTGAGAACATAATTGCATGATGAATTGAGAATATGATTGTTGCATTGTGAGTTGTATACTTATGTTAGTTGAGTTGTGTTGAGAATTGGACATTAAGAGAACTTATGTCGAAAATTTTATAGATAGCATGCCATTGTTATTACAACATGTATGAGATTCCCTAACGATATGCAAGTATGCACTAATATATATGATAATGCACTAATAGCGGATAAAGGGCGTATGGTCCTTACAACACTTCATTTTTATTCCCCCTCCATAATATAAGATCATGGACGGAATTATCACACATTCACACATAAACTTGATCGCGATTTATTTAAACAGTAAAATTATAGTGTATCACTATTTATTGCAAGTGCATGGTCATCAAGTTTTGGTATAATTATGAAGAATATGTAGTCGAACCCACAGAGACTAACTATAAGTACCAATAAGACGCTTTTAACTATATTTAATCTACGAATATAAATTAATACTAATGTTCCAACCAAGTCAATCAAAGTTAACGAGAAAAGTTCACTCAAGAAGATTATCAAGATGTCAGTTCACTAATGTAATCCTTATGACCCTCGATTGAATAACCATATATCTCTAAGGTGACGAGTTTTCCTAATTTATTCAATATACTATGGTCAAGTTATACCATACATATTATTGACGTGCAATAAGCCATCACCGTGTCCGTATTAAACAATCAATATTGCATTAGGATTTGTGAAAACTACTAACTTTCGATTGGGTAATCTATGGTTATCACACGTGGGCTATATTTTATTTGGTCAGTTTCAATCTAAAACCCACGGCCTAATTTACTATGTCGTATTGCAATATCATATGATCAACATCAATCACATTTACTAAAATCATTCAAAAGGTGATTCATCCCTTGAAAGCATTAAGAACATAAATTTTGCGCATAAAACCCGATGTATCGACCAATAAAATCGGTGATCAGTGCAATGTCCAGTCCGATTTTACGACTACCGTCTTGCTAAAAAGCGATGAAAACCGGGTTGTACCAGTCAAAAACCGGTTTGTACCATTCTGAAACCGATCTATGGGTGAACCAAGCGACCGTATTGAACCGCGAGGCGTAAAAAGAGGCCAAGGTGACCGAAGTCCACCCTTGGAGCTGCACGGCCGATGAATGAGGTGGCATGCGGATGAGGTGGTCGTGGCCCATCAGGAAGCGGGTGGTGATGGAGGAGCCGAGGATGATATGGCCGTGGCGGTGCTCGAGTTCAGGCAATCCACTGTTTGGCAAAGGAGAATGCCGGTATGACGGTTGTTGTAGAGGAGAGATCTGATTAAGCTGTTGATAACAACTCTGTTTCGTCGCAGACATTGGCGGTTGCGACCACCGAGAATGTAGGAGGTGTTTTCGTAAAAAAAAAATGTGCACATGGGTCTGTGTCTATATATATATATAACATCTAACTTATTATACAGTCATATCCAGGGGCGTACTTATATAAGGGCTTGGGGGGGCTCAAGCCCCACAAGCCCAGATTTTATTTTAATTTTTTAATTTTATGCATTCAAATTTTTTTTTATGTATTCAAAAAATTGGGGTTAAAAATACAGACAAACCCAACTTTTTTTATTTTCTGAGTGGCTTTTAAAACCCTACAAGTGCATACTTACACTTCACTCATCATCCTTCACGGCTTCATCATCGGTCCTTCACTCATCTTCATCGGCTCGCCATCATCCATCCAATAGTCAGTCAAGTAAGATTTCTTCAACTTCAAGGTAAGATTTCCCAAAAAATATTTGAATTTTTAAAAATTATAAAATTATTTGCCAGAATCCATTGCTTTGCCGTTGAGAGTTCAAATCTCATTCTCCTTAAAATAGTTTTGAATTTACTTATTTGTCCAAAAATATATTTGTTTAATTTTATATATTAACATAGAGTTCCAAAAAGAAGTTTAGTGAACCCATTTTTTTTATTTTTCACAGTAGGAAATGAATGGGCCATTGGCAATGGATCTCCAAAAAATTCTTTCGGGGGCTTTGCCCCCGAAACCCCCGCAAAGGGGCTGCCGCCCCTTCGACCCTGCATCGCCTACACTTTCCAGCCTCCCAATACAAAATTCTTAGTTACGCCCCTGGTCATATCATCTCTGTTTAGCTTCGCTATGAGAAGTCCTACCAGTTGTCTCGTTCCTCGCCAAGTATGTATGGCTAGTTCTTTTTGCTAGGAATCGTGATATATTTTCGTTGGTTTCTGTCCACCGCCTCACTTTGCTCATCACCTATATGCGTTCTTCTTCTATATTCTCTTCACATATGGACTCAATTTTAGGTAAATGGAATTTTCTTGTGATTACTCAAGACGAAGCTGAAATCGTCACTATTACAGCAGATCTTGTTGAGAAAGGTCGACATCTAGCTCTGAATGCCTTAGTGAGTACCCTCCTTACCCAAAAGTTGATAATAAATAGGCTCTCTCTGATTTTCTGGTCAAGATCTGGCGTGTTGGTAAAGGTATGGAACTCAAAATCTTTCTGATAACTTATTCCTCTTAACCTTTGAGGATGACGACGACGTAGATCGTATTTTGGCCATGGAATCACGGGCCTTTAACCGATCCTTACTGTGTTAAAAAAGTTGGGAAAATTTCGGGCCGGTATCAAAACATAAAAGATTTTTCGGCCCAGTCCACCAAAATATTTGCCTTTCATTTAGGTCTGATTGAGCGCAAAATTACTAAATTACCCTCGTCTTCTTCATTAACATTAACATTAATCGTCGAATACTTTCTGAACATCTTAAAATCATCGCGCCTCTTCTTCTTCTTCAACGCTAAAAAATTTTCTAGTCATTCCTCCACCATTTTCATCGAAATTGTTCAAAGATTCCTATAAATTTTTAAAAATTTCATCGAAATCGTACAAGTATTTTACTGTTATTTTGTCATATCTTCTCAGGCGAAAACCTAAAAATGGCTCCAAAATCAAAGAAGATTCCTCAAACCAAACCACCAACAAACAACAAGGGAAAGAAAAAATGTGCTCCAAAATCTGGTAATCATTAATCTAGGGTTTTCACATATTAAACTATTTCGTAATCATTAATTTAGGGTTTTCACATATTAAACCCTATTTTGTGATTTCACATGCACCGGTATGCCATTTGTGCATTTATCGACATATTATGCTTGAATAAATCTTTTATATTGATTTTACTTAATATGTACTATCGATGTATGTAAATACACAATCAAATATTCATAGTTGGTTTCTATCGGTGCATGTGAATTATACATGCACCGATATAAAACATTGCATTTATCCAACATGTAAATATTTTGACATTTGTTTCTATCAGTGCATGTGATATACATGCACCGATAGTTTTTAATTGTATTTATCGAACATGCGAGGCTTTAATATATCTTTTATTATGATTTTAGTTGATATGTACTAACATTGCATGTAAATTCACAAGCATTGATTCACAGTTTGTTTCTATTGGTGCATGTGTATAATACACGCACAGAAAAAAACAGTTGCATTTATCCAATGAACTACTTGAATGTATCGGTGCATGTAAATATACATGCACCTCTTCACATTTTTTTATCGGTGCATGTGATTTACATGCACCGGTATACCATTAGTTGCATTTAACGACATATGATGCTTGAATAAATCTTTTATAATGATTTTACTTGATATGTACTAACGATTCATGTAAATACACAATCATTAATTCACATTTTGTTTCTATCGGTGCATGTGCATAATACATGCACCGATATAAATCATTGCATTAATCCAACATGTAAATATTTGACATTTGTTTCTATCGGTGCATGTGATATACATGCACCGATAGTTCTTTAACTGCATTTATCCAACATGCGACGCTTGAATATATATTTTATTATGATTTTACTTGAGATGTACTAAAAAAACAAAATGTGAATTAATGCTTGTGTATTTACATGCAACAATTGTACATACATGCACCGACGAGCTATCAACATGCACCGATGAAGTCAATTTATTAAATTAATTGTTTTAGTTTTTTAACTAACATAAAATTTTCTCTCAGTTACACCTTCATCATCACCAAGCTCAGAAGAAATTACAAAAAGGTGGAATAAACAAACCACATATCGGGCCAACCTACAGGCAGTTATAACAGAGATAAAGGCACTTGAACTCAGTCAAGTTCACATCAGAGTGCTAATGAAGACACCGTTCTGGCCTTTACTGAACTCCATTTTTTTCCAACATAATTGTCCTCGATCATTGCAAAAAGCGTGACATATTAGTAAAAGCCATCATTGGCTGCTTCAATAGAAAATCTCAAGATTTCACATTCGGATCATATACAATGAAAATCAGGACAAATGATGTGCGTATACTCTTTGGAATAAGAGATGGTAAAGAAGACATTGATATGCAGCTTCACGATTACAAACGTACTGAATTCTTATATAGATGCTTTCCAGAAAAGAAAGGAAATAAAAAAGACATAAGGATGAGCAAGAGTTTAATCTACAAAAAATTGAAAATAAAGGCACAAAGCAACATTGATACTGATGTCAATGACGTTACTCGTTTGGTGATCCTATACATTCTTGCAGCCTTTTTCATATCAACAAAATCATCAAACATTCTATGGGCGTACACATCGGTTGTTGAGGACCTGGACATGATTTGCAGGTATGACTGGTCCAAACACATATTGAATACATTGCTCAACAGCCTGATGCAGCCTGACTCTGAAAAACACTCCGGCTGTGTTCTATTACTACCTGTAAGAAGTCTTTTTAATCAATCTTTAAACAACAATTATTTCTTCATGTTTATATAATAACATCGATTCTATATACTTTGCAGTATTGGTTATGTGAGAGGACAGAGCTCATAAATTCACTCCAGTCCAACCTTATCCCAAGGTTCCTTAAGTGGAATCTTGAGGAGTTTTACAAAAGGATTCAAAACATTGACATCAAAGAGCTCGCCCGTGATTATGTAAGTTTCTTGTACATTCAATTTAACTATGTTGGTGCATGCAATTTAACTTGTGCTGGTGCATGCAATTTTTCGATACTGGTGCATGCAATTATATAACATGCGATGCTTGAATAAATCTTTATAATGATTTTACTTGAAATGTACTAACGATGCATATAAATACACAAGCATAAAACAAAGTTGCATTTATCAAACATGAACAACTTGAATCAATCAGTGCATGTAAATACACATGCACATGCACCTATTCACATTTTTTTCTATCGGTGCATGTGATTTCACATGCACCGGTAGACCATTAGTTGCCTTTATCCAAACTTGAGGCTTGAATATATATTTTATAATTATATTTGTGATATCCCCGAAATAATTAATTGCAATTTGGGCATTAATTATGTTTATGTGATTTTATGGTGATAATTAGATTATGTGTTGGGACTAATTATCTTGGTGAAATGCTTGTCACATGGTAGGCGTGACCCGGTAGAGCATTTCAGGGTGCATGTTATACATGTTGGGTGATTGGGTATTATAATGGTTTAAATGAAATGGTTTGTGCTTATTTGGTGAAGCATCTAGTAAATGGTGATTTTGGTGCATTTTGGTAAAATGCTTTTAAAATATCATGTTGGGGTATTCTATACTTCATGCTTTTGTTTAGATGTACAATTAAATCCCATGTAAGTTGGCAAGGGAGCCACTTGCATACCTTTACATCCCATCCACTCCTCTTTCAGCTTTATGTCCCCAAACCCCCCTCTTTTCATCTAAGATCTACCATTTTCGTTTCTGAAACAAGAGGAGAGGAGAAAACTTTGAAAAATGAGTCTTTTTGTGATTTCTTGCTAAAAACTTAAAGCTCAAGTGGTAAGCTTTCATTATGGTAAAGTTTTGTTGAGTTTTGGTTAGATTTGTAACTCATCTTTGGGGTTAAAAGAGTAGATCTTGGTCCAACATGTTGTTCATGTTTGGAGGATGTATTTTAATGTTGTTTTGTGGTTTAATGATGTGTTGGGTGGTTGATCTTGGTTGTATATGAGTTTAGGTGTTGTTGGAAGCTCATACATGGAGGTTTCTCACAGGAACAGGGCTGCTCGATCGATCGAAATATGGGTCCGATCGATCGAGCGGAGCAGAGCCTGGCCAAGGCTTGAAACGAGCTCACCGATCGATCGGGAAAAAGTTCCGATCGATCGATGGGTGAAATCTCGATCGATCGAGATAAAATCTCGATCGATCGGCAGAGGCAGAACCAAAATGCCTTTTTGTTGAACATTAGCGATCGATCGAGGCTGGGGAACCGATCGATCGCAAGGCATAAAATGTGGGTTTTGGGATTTTGTTCTAAATGATGTTATTTTTGGTAATGGTTCATTTATTGGCTTCTAATATGGATTCATGTGATTGGGTAGAACCGTCCCAGGTAGCCACACATCAAAGGAGATAAAGTCCCACGACATCTCCACTTTTGGAACTAAGGTACGTAGTGAGACGTACGAGCATCGGACGGTAAAACGTATTTATTACGCTTGATTGGTTATGCATTATGGTTGCATACATGGTCTTAATTATGCATAGTGATTGCATAATTAAGTGAATATGCATTATGGTTGCATACATGGTTGGATATGCATTATGGTTGCATACATGGTTGGATATGCATTATGGTTGCATAATTGATTGGATATGCATTGCGGTTGCATATGATTGTGAGTCGAGATTATATTACAGTGACGAAGAATACTTGCCGCTTTCATGTCGAAGCGATGATAGAATACTTGCCGTTGTCATATTTAGCGATGAAGAATATTTGCCACAAATATGTCGAAGCGGCAAATATGTCGAAGCTAAGGATAATGCCGCTGTCATATTGATGCGAGGGATATTATGCCGCTAATATGTCGAAGCGAGGGGTATTAATGTCGCTGTCATATAAACGCGAGGGGTATTATACCACTGATATAATAAGACCGGGAATTGGCCATTGGTATACACGGAATGGGTGCATGCCATGACATACATATCGGTATTATAATCCATTGATTTTTAATGTGGTACAGGGACAACCAAGGGAGCTTTTAAATGTATTGAATACAGGAAGTGAATCGCATTTATGTTTATGCATTGAATTATGATCATATTATTGTGAATATGATTTATATACATGCTCATGGTTTGGGGTTGTTCCTGTAGGTACTTTTGGGCTGACGGGCTAAGGCGGGTTGATGCGGTGAGCCAGTGAGGAGTGCTTTTGGCATAGCAGGTCTAATTCTTTTGCATAGTCTCTACTCTAGGAGTAGTGTAAAGCTATAGGATTAACATTCAGTTGGTTGGGAATGTAGTTAATCCCTTTTGGAAATTTTATTTTGGCCTGTAATCTTAACGGCTCAATACATCAACACGAACTTTATATTCTTAGATGCATGTTTAGCTCTATTACGCCTTTAATTCACACTTAAGGAACTAGGGTCCTTACAATATTACTTGATATGTACTAACGATGCATGTAAATACACAAGCATTAATTATCATTTTGTTTCTATTGATGCATGTGATATACATGCACCGATAGTTCATTAGGTTCATGCAATTTAACTACACTGGTGCATGCAATGAAACTATGCTGGTGCATGCAATTTAACTAGACTTCAAACAATTCAATTGCAGATAGTAAAAAAACCTCTGCAAATTTCTGTTGAAGAAGATGAAATGCTGAATAAAGCCATTGCTTGTGCTACAGAAGCTCCAATGACATATCAACTTCCCGATTTGAATTCAAACATTAAAAAGCTGAATATTTGACAACAGCGGACTTCACCATTGCCGGAGTCCTCATGGAACTGAAGCAACAAAGTACAGAGGAAAATATATACAATGATGAATACATTGAAATGGAGGGCAACATGGTGGATGTAGCTATTGATGAGGAACCAGTCCAGAACGAAGAAAATGTCGCCAATCTGTCTGAAGAAATGAATGAACTTGATGCCACACAAACCCAAGAAATTTTTCAAGCTGCATTACTTGTAACAGAGATTGAAGAATTGAAGGCGACGCTCATGACAAAGGATAATGAAATAACAGAACTGAAGAACATTGTTGATTCCTTTGATCATGAGCAAGAAACAATTCCAACACCTCAATTTTTTGAATATGCGGAACTAACAGCCCAGCTGGAAGAAACAAAAACAAATCTTTTTCTGAGAGACGAGCAAATGAAAGAAATTAAAGACAATTACGAAGAGCTGAAAAAAAAAGAAAGATGAGCTCGAAACTATCATAACACAGCTCTATGCGGACCTTGAAAGGGTAAATGGTGAGAATAATTCACTGAAAAATGAGCTTCTCAATGTCAAAGTTGCCTCCTTCATCATTAATCAAGAACAAGAACATGTGTTTAAAGAAAAGCAAAAACAAACATCCCTTGTCAAGAGGATCAAGAAAAGGGTGGAGAGGCAGCAAAAAATGGAGATGGACCACACATACCCTGATAAGAGGAAGGCAAAGAGGACCAAGAAAAAAGACGAATGGAGATAAAAAGTTTGCAGAAGTGGAATCAATACAAAGTCTGAAAGACAAAGTTACAACTAATGATCCCATAGATCTAGAGCTGAGAGATGATGATTTCGTCAGTGACAATAAACAAAAAGGGGAGGCAAAAAAAGATAATGGACCGCTCAAGTTCAAAACCACAATGCCTGCCATGAATCTCTTAACAGCGGATGAAAAGTCTTACATAATGAATATAAACAAGAACCATGGAAAATGGTACGTCTAATTTAATTAAACAACACTTCCTTGACACTGACTCTTCAAATGTGTGCAGGGGAATTATCTGGAAAGACAAATTCACTAACAGAAAGTCATTTGTATCGGATATTGCTGAAATCCTTCACGATGTACCTCTTGCCAACGATGTAAGTCAATTGCATTATACTTTTCTAATGATTTTGCTTGTTAAAAAAACATTAATTCACATTTTGTTAATCGGTGCATGTTAATCGCTTATTTTTTTAAACAATTATTTCTCAGTGTAGCGATTCTACCGCAAGTGCATGGTGTCAAGTTTTAGTATAGTGTTATATAAGAAATGATGTCGAACCCACAGGGACTAACATATAAGTACCAAATAAAATTAGTTAAATTATATTTAACCTACGAAAAAGATGATTAATTAACGAATTATACTAAAGAATTAAAAACTCAAAACTAACACAATTCCTTTGAAGATGCGAAGGAATTCCGCTCAAGAAATCTATCAAGATGTTTGTTCAATTGTGCGTCGTCAATGATTGGTTTGTTAAAACAACTTCTTAACAATCAATTCTTAAGGTGACGGGTTTGCGAATATAATCAATACACTCTCTCGAGCTGTGTTGAAACTAGCAGTAAATTGACACTAGTAACTCTCGTTCACTAATACCAATTTAATACCAAATAAATCTCTATGAAAACCGTTATTCTTTAAATCGTTCAATTTAAAGTGACCACGTATGTGATTTAATCTCTCGATCTAAATCTTAAACATACAACATGAATTATTTGAGCGTATTACAATTTTATCTCTCGATCTCAATTGCAATTCACAAGTTCAATCAAAGGTAGTTAGGCTTTGATAGCATGTAACATATAATTCATGAGCAAAAGATATTGATTCACTTAAACACAACCAAATCAAAGATTCAAACACAAAATCAATTAAAATTGATAGAATAAACCAGATTAAATTCAAATCAAATTCAAATAGATGTTCAATCGTTTCTCAACCTCAAAAACATCAACTAAATATGATAATCAAATTAATCTAGAGTTTAGAAATACGATAAACGTAGGAGCGACTCCGTGCGTTGAACGATCTTTCTTCTCTCGCTTCCTTCCTTGCACTTCAAAGGATTCTTCGACCTTCTCTTGTCCGGGAGGATGAAAGGCGGCTAAGAATAATTTAGGTCTGATTATTCTTCAGAATATGGGGTGAAATTTTCGTGCCTCTTTTCCTTATTTATAGAGGAGGGGAGATATGGAATTATTTTCATAAAATCAGACCAAATCAAGAGTTTTATTTTCAGAGAAATCTGCGTCTCGATCGATCGAGCGCCTTCAGCGTCCGAGTCTTAAATTCTCTTCCTCTCTCGATCGATCGAGATGAATCTTCCGATCGATCGAGATTTCTTCTCAATTTCTTTTTAACTCTCTGCCAGTGTCGATCGATCGAGATGCTTGTTCCGATCGATCGAGATTTCCAGAAATCAAAATCTTCATTTATTGGCTTGATTTGATCAGTTTTCTTCCTTGTAGCTCAATTCTTCCATATTCCACCTAAATTCCTGAAACAAGCAAATACATACCAAAAAGCATAACATCTTCACGGAATTTACACGAATATATATACAAATCAAGACCTAAATACGCGTAATAATCAACCATATCAACTCCCCCAAACTTAGATTTGATCGTCCTCGAGCAAACATTAAGATCAAAATATAAAGTTCATCATCAATACTTTGAATGAATTAGTCATAGCAACTCAATTGTAAAAGCTCAGAAATCCCACTAACACATCAACCATAAATCAATCCAAAACTCAACAAGAAGTGTTTCCTCCTAAGTTATGCAATAAATCGCAAAAGCGGAACGGTGTGTGTGTTTATGTCAATCATGAGTTTCATATATACTTTTAGGATCAAATAGTGCTATTAAACTCAAAATCAAGATTTTCTTTTAAACACTTCATAAGCCTATTTTTCAAGCACTTCTCCACTAATGTAGTTATTCCCTAGAGTTGGATTAATAGGTCTTTTAAGCTTGTAATGTTTGGCCTAGGTTGTTGGCTTCAAAGAAAAGATAGGGAAATACAAAGAAGAGAGTATAATCGTTGAAGATTCAAAATTTTAGCACACTTTGAACTTCTCTTCTTTTTCTTTTATAGCCTTGGCAACTTTGGGTCTTATTTATTCATTTTTTTTTCTCAAGGCTTTTTCTATCTTTATCTTTTCTCATTCTTCAACTTTTTTTTTCAATTAGCTCATTGACCGCTTTATTTTTAAACAAAAAATTTCAAAGTGTAGTGTGAAGCGATTCTACCGCATGTGCACGGTTGTCAAGTTTTAGTATAGTTAAATGAAAGTAAGGGTTGTCGAATCCACAGGGACTAATGTATAAATACCAAATAAAACTAGTAAAATTATATTTAACCTACGATTAAAACGGGGGTAGACTAACTAATGCGGAAATTAGAACTAAAACACAAGAATAAATAAAATGAATCGGGTTCCGGATATGCAAAGATAATTCGCTCGAGAAATTTATCTCGCTTTTCGTTCAACTATGTTCTCTTCAAAGATTCGTTTGCATAGGCATGTACCAAACATTTGATTCTTAAGGTGAAAGGTTTTCAATAATATTCAATACACTCTCTCGAGCTGTAAAGAAACTAATATCAAATTAGAACAAGTCACTCTCGTGCACCTATTTACTAATCCAATATTGCATAAATCTTCAAAACCTCGTTACTCTAAATCTCTCGATTCAAAGTGCTCACGTATGTGATTTCATCTCTCGGTCTCAATCTTAACATACATCATGAATTAATGTAGCGTATTATAACGTTATCTCTCGATCTCGGTTATAACTCACAAAATTCAATCAAAGTTAGCTAGGCTTTGATCTTAATAAGCATTTAATTCATGAACAATAAGAATTCAATCCACTCAAACACAATCGAATCAATAAATGAAACACAATTTTACTCAAACTCAATAAAATAAACTCACTTAATTCAAACAAATCAATAAGATGTTAAATTGTTTCTCAACCTCAAAAACATCAAATGAAAATGTAAATCAAATAATTTCGAGTTTAGAAATACGATAAATGCTGGAACGAATCCGTGCGTTGCACCGTAGTTTCTTCTCTTGCTCCTTCCTTGCACTCCGGAAATGGTACGCTCAAGCTTGGATGAAGAACGGAAGAGGATGGCTCTCCTAGGCTTCTCCTTGGCGGCGGCTAGGGTTCTTCTCGTGTGAAAAATGGCTCTGATATGATATGATATGATCTGGAAGAGATCCCTCTTTTAAAACCACCCAAAATCACGTTAATTTTGGAAAATAAGATCTTCAGAAATTCGCGTCTCGATCGATCGAAAATAATTTCGATCGATCGGCGCACTGTTTGCTTCAGCGTTTAAAAGTTTCTGCCTCGATCGATCGATCGATATTTTCTTCCCATCGATCGACACTTTGAAAATTTTGGTGCTGAACTCTCTGCCCGGATCGATCGATCGAGAATAAATCTCGATCGATCGAAAATCTGAAAAATCATATTCTTCATTTTTTTACTCTTTTTCGCCTCGATTTCACCCATTTTCTTCATTTTAGCTCATTTCTTCCATTTCCGACCTATTTTCCTGAAATAAGCAAATAAATACCAAAAAACGTAATTTCATCCAGGAAAAAGTACGAAAAACGGAAAGAAATTACAGCTAAAAACACTTAAAATCTAAGCCTATCAACTCCCCCAAACTTAGACTTGATCGTCCTCGAGCAAGCAAAAAGCTCAAAAAGTTGAGTCAAACTTAATACTTTGAAAGAATCTTCTTTACAACTCAATGTAAAAACTCAGCAATCCCACTTATACATCAATAAGAATCATTCAAAGTTCAACATGAAGCATTTTCTCCTAAGCTAAACAATACATCGCAACATCAAAACGTGCGTGTGTGCTATTGTCAAACATGAGTTATATACATATCTTTTAAGATCAAAATGTGCCATAAAAACTCAGAGTCAAGATTACTTCTGATTACTCTACAAATTTACTATCCATCACTTCTCCACTAATGTAATTAGTCCGTAGACTTGGATCAGAAGGTCTTTAAAAGCTTATAGCGTTAGGCCTTTTGGTGTCGGTTCCAAAGAAAAGGTAGGATGAATACAAAGAAGAGAGTATAATAGAATCAGTTCAAAATTTTCGCACAATACTGAGCTTCTCTTCAACTTTTTATAGCCTTGGCCACTTTGGGTCTTATTTGAATGTTTTCATTTTTTTTTCAAGGCTTTTCTCAACATCTTTTCTTATTGCTCATTCTTTTGTTCATTTTGTTTTTCACAGAACTCATCTACAAATACTAATCAGTGCAAAGAATGAGATTCATTATACTCCCTTAGGGACGGATAAAGTTTTTCATTTAGGCTCAGTCCAAGGTAGGTATAATGAGTTGGTCAAAAATGTCGAATGGGGGTCTAGTTATATGCAATGCATATACCATTCTTTTTCCCTTCTTTTTTTCAATAAGGCTCAAGAGGGGACACTAAGGAATGATGTACACAAGGTAAGCTTGAAAGACACAAACGGTCCAAAGATCGCCTAAATCATCTCCAAGTCAAGTTCCTAATTATAAAATTTCGCCTCAAAGTGCTTTCAAATAAATTGTAGAGTTTTCTAAGATGCTCAAGACTAATCATAGTTAACACAAGTTTTCACTTTATTCAATATATACTTCACTCAATCATGACTCAAAATGTGCTCAAACTATTCCTCAATTTTGACATAAGTTCAACAAAGGATATATACAAGCAAGTTAAACATTTTCATGACTCCTATCTAGATGGGGATTAATTTCATCATGAATTACCATTGCAAATCCAATTCATCACTTCTCAAGTATTGACTCATTTTCTAAAAAAAATTTTGTGTATAGTGCTCAAGGACGAATTAGTCTCATAATTCTGCAGTCATGCAAGGAAAAGAAACAAACAAGTAGCAGACATGCAAAAACAAAATATATACAAATACACAAACCCCCCCAAACTTAATATGTGCATTGCCCTCAATGTACAAGACAAATAAGCGTAAAGGCAAAACACATACCATGACGACGATCGTCACTGATCGTCGTCCTCATCATGCTCCGGAGGGGGGACTGGGTAGTGATGCTGCTCACCTTGGTATGGTGGAAATGGTGGGTAATCAGCAGGTGGGGGTGCATGTGGCTGGTATGGTGGGAAGTATGGTTCCGGCGGGAACTGGAATCCTGGGAAGCCCTGTGCAATGGCAGTGTTCCATGCACTCTGGTACTGCATGAACTCCATCTGACGCTGAGCTACCTGCTCATGGTCCAACTGCAATGCTCTCTGCATGCTGTGTATGTCCCGCTGCATGCTATGGATGCTCTGCTGCTCCAGGAGAATGTCTTGGAGATCCCTGTGAAGGGAGTCCAAAGTGATGCGTGTACACTCTGCAGCAGAGGATGATGATGCTCCAGCATGTCCGGTGTCCGAGGGTCGGGGCTCAGCTCTTCTTCGGCCTGTAGGGGGCGGTGGACCATCAACAACAATCGTGATCTTCGGTGGCAGTAACTCCTCGTCTTCCCCCCCATTGCACTCCACATCTCTTACATAACGCAGTGATGGTGGATGGAAACGACAGTGCGGAGGTAGGTGGGCTGCTACCGATCTCATGGATGTGATCACTAATAATCTCACCCAGATCCACATCCTATCCTGTGAGAATGGAAAATACCAGGGCCGCTCTGTCTTTTGTCACCTCAGAAGTGTGGGTCGAAGGCATGACCCGTGAGGCGGACAAATGAGAACCATGCTTGGGCCTCTGGTGTCAAATGCTTCTTGAGAACCACCTGTGGCTCTCCCTTATCATTCCGCTGCCAATCTTTTCCCGGCATTCCAATAACTGCAAGTACCTCATCATAATTGATCGTACTCTTTCGGAAGGATTGGTACGACAGTTATGTATGAATGGCATCCGGTAGATATTACTGATTGCTGCCTGATCGACAAGTACATCCTTCCCTCGGACAAAAACATTCGCTCTGTGGCCTGGTGGGATAACTCGGAGATTCGTGTAGAATTCCCTTACCAGTGGAACCACAACATCAATCGGTGTTTGAATAAACTGAAACCAACCTCGTCGCCTAACTGCCCTTATGACCGGACATTCAATCTTGTCTAAACTCATGCCCCTTTCACGACTGAGGGGTTTCTTGTGATAACTGGAAAACAACTCAACTGCTGTGGCATTTTCAAACTTTTGTTTGTCATACTCTGGCTCAGAAGTGGTGGCCTCCGTCTGTTTTTGCTTCTGCGAGGCCTCTGCCTGCTTTGCCTTCTTTCTTGGAGCCATTGTCTTGCTAAGTTGTTCTCAATTAATTCGCTTAACTGCACACAAACACTACACCCAAAATACAGAAATACCAACACCCCGCAATACGACACAAATCCCCCAAACTTTTATTCTTCTTACCCCAATTCAACTACAACAACATAATTGCACCAAAAGATGAAAAGATATGAAATCGGAAACCAATTACCAATTAAAACTCTGATCTTTGAAGAAATTGGCACTTGGTGTGGAATTCTCTTTTGGATGCACTTCTACCCAATTTGGCTTGTAAAACTTCAAATCTGCAAAGAAAATCTCATCAAAAACAATTTTTACTTCAAAGATTTGAAGTAATTTGAAATATGGAGAAAATATGGATGAGAGATTGGATGAGGCGATTTGGTTCTTTGCTGAAGAGGAGAGGAAAATTTTTGAAGTTTTGTGCAGACTGCTGCATCGGTGCCCTTTTATTTTTCAAAATTTTCTCTCGCTCGATCGATCGAAATTTTCTTTCAATCGATCGAGCGAGGGCAGTGACAAAATTCCCCTTTTAAAATTTCCGGGCGATCGATCGAGATTTTGTCTCGATCGATCGCCGCACCAGAAGACAAAAATCGATTTTTTGAAAAAAATTTCCTCTCGGGTTGCCTCGCCTACATCTTTCTTGCTTTTACATCTGCAACAAAATTTCACGGACTCATTCACGGAAAAACTAAAAACAAAATAAAAACAAACACACTAAAATGACGAACTAAAAACAAGAATTCGAGGAAGGAAAAGAAAGTTCTTAATTTATAGTCCCAAGCTGGACTGTCACCTCCTATTCTGTTAACTTGATTGCTCCTTTGGATTCTTTACAGAATCACTCGGGAGTGTACCTTGCGTCCTTCCAGAAATCAATGTGGCCAACTGCCCTATCTGTACTTCCAGGTTCTTGATCGATGCATCTTGATTCTGCATCCTCACCTCAGTCTATGAAATCAGTTTCGCCATCAGCTCCTCCATACTCGGTTTTTGTGTGAACCCCGGCTGTGGTTGTGGATTCAACACATTCTCTTGGTTTGACCACCTCAGATTTGGGTGGTTCCTCCACGGTTGGTTATAATTCGAATATGGATTGTTCTGCTGCCTGTTCCCTACGAAATTCAAAGCTTCAGTAGATTGGTTAACTTGGTTACCTGCCTGGCACTCCATGCTCGGATGACCGCCTCCACATAAATCACAGAAGACAGCTTGAACTTGCATCGCTGCTGCACTCATGCTTTCTATCTTCCGGTTCATAGCTTCCAACTGAGCCGAAATAGCAGTAATCTCATCCACTTGATGGACTCTAATTGGTTTCTGTGGCGTGTTCCTTTCTGATTTCCACTGATAGCTATTGGACGCCATTTCCTCCAATAAGTCATACGCTTCTTCCGGTGTCTTCCGCATTATCGATCCCCCAGATGCTGCATCTATCATAGATTGGTTAGCAGAAAACAAACCATTGTAGAAAGTCTGTACCTGCAGCCAGATGGGTAGACCGTGATGTGGGCATCTCCTCAATAAATCTTTGAAACGATCCCACGCCTCGTATAAACTCTCGGGATCGAATTGCCCGAACGTCGTGATATCGTTCCGCATCTTTGCCTTCTTAGAGGGAGGAAAGTACTTTGATAAGAAAGCTTTTGTCATCCCTTCCAATGTTGTAATTGATCCTGCAGGTAATGAATTCAACCAGGATTTAGCTTTGTCTCTTAATGAAAAAGGGAAGAGCCTTAACCTGATGGCGTCGTCGGAGACGCCATTATGTTTAAACGTGTCACAGATCTCCAAGAAGTTGGAGATGTGAGTGTTAGGATCGTCTGTGGCAGCTCCCCCAAACATTACAGAGTGATGTATCATCTGGATAATTGCAGGCTTGATCCCAAAGTTATTCGCATGGATTGTTGGCCTAGTGATGCTGGATAAAGATCCATCAAACGCTGGCTGTGCAAAATCCATCATTGATCTCGGGTTCTGTGCTTCGTTATTGTCGGCCATTGCTCGAGCTTCTCGTAGTCTTCTAAGTAAAGTCCTCTCTATTTCAGGATCAAATGGCTCGAGAATGGGCTCCTCTCTTCTGAGCAT
This sequence comes from Haberlea rhodopensis, assembly GCA_907163345.1. Lineage (NCBI taxonomy): Eukaryota > Viridiplantae > Streptophyta > Magnoliopsida > Lamiales > Gesneriaceae > Haberlea > Haberlea rhodopensis. Next base: position 219,598 of record CAJQUN010000619.1, on the reverse strand, counting down.
GCACTAGAGAAATGGTTCCTGTACTGAATCAGGCAAAAGGAAACAACAACAACTATACAAAATCAAAAACAAGAATAACTAACTAAAATGAAAAAGAAAAAAAGAAAAACGAAATAATACAAATTGGCTAAATTACAATTAACTAATCTCGTATGATATTATACAGATTAGTCCCCGGCAACGGCGCCAAAAACTTGACCGCTTTATTTTTAAACAGAAAATTTCAAAGTGTAGTGTGAAGCGATTCTACCGCAAGTGCACGGTTGTCAAGTTTTAGTATAGTTAAATGAAAGTAAGGGTTGTCGAATCCACAGGGACTAATGTATAAGTACCAAATAAAACTAGTAAAATTATATTTAACCTACGATTAAAACGGGGGTAGACTAACTAATGCGGAAATTAGAACTAAAACACAAGAATAAATAAAATGAATCGGGTTCCGGATATGCAAAGGTAATTCGCTCGAGAAATTTATCTCGCTTTTCGTTCAACTATGTTCTCTTCAAAGATTCGTTTGAATAGGCATGTACCAAACAATTGATTCTTAAGGTGAAAGATTTTCAATAATATTCAATACACTCTCTCGAGCTGTAAAGAAACTAATATCAAATTAGAACAAGTCACTCTCGTGCACCTATTTACTAATCCAATATTGCATAAATCTTCAAAACCTCGTTACTCTAAATCTCTCGATTCAAAGTGCTCACGTATGTGATTTCATCTCTTGATCTCAATCTTAACATACATCATGAATTAATGTAGCGTATTATAACGTTATCTCTCGATCTCGGTTATAACTCACAAAATTGAATCAAAGTTAGTTAGGCTTTGATCTTAATAAGCATTTAATTCATGAACAATAAGAATTCAATCCACTCAAACACAATCGAATCAATAAATGAAACACAATTTTACTCAAACTCAATAAAATAAACTCAATTAATTCAAAACAAATCAATAAGATGTTAAATTGTTTCTCAACCTCAAAAACATCAAATGAAAATGTAAATCAAATAATTCCGAGTTTAGAAATACGATAAATACTGGAACGAATCCGTGTGTTGCACCGTAGTTTCTTCTCTTCCTCCTTCCTTGCACTCCGGAAATGGTACGCTCAAGCTTGGATGAAGAACGGAAGAGGATGGCTCTCCTAGGCTTCTCCTTGGCGGTGGCTAGGTTCTGCTCGTGTGAAAAACGGCTCTGATATGATATGATATGATCTGGAAGAGATCCCTCTTTTAAAAACCACCCAAAATCACGTTAATTTTGGAAAATAAGATCTTCAGAAATTCGCGTCTCGATCGATCGAAAATAATTTCGATCGGTCGGTGCACTGTTTGCTTCAGCGTTTAAAAGTTTCTGCTCGATCGATCGATCGAGATTTTCTTCCGATTGATCAACACTTTGAAAATTTTGGTGCTGAACTCTCTACCCGGATCGATCGATCGAGAATAAATCTCGATCGATCGAAAATCTGAAAAATCATATTCTTCATTTTTTTACTCTTTTTCGCCTCGATTTCACCCGTTTTCTTCATTTTAGCTCATTTCTTCCATTTCCGACCTATTTTCCTGAAATAAGCAAATAAATACCAAAAAGCATAATTTCATCCAGGAAAAAGTACGAAAAACGGAAAGAAATTACAGCTAAAAACACTTAAAATCTAAGCCTATCACTCATCAAAGTTTAGTAATTCAAGTGCATCTGATGAGAATCATTATACTCCTTTTGGGTCAAGATAAAAATCTTCCATTTAGGCTCAAGGAGGTGGGTATAATGAGGTTGCCAAAGAATGTTGAATGGGGCTAATAGTATGTCAAACATACTCCATTCTTTTATCATTTAGGCTCAAATTAGGGAACTAGGGATTAATATCAACGTGGTAAGTTTGAAAGGCTCAAACCGTCCAATGATCGCCTAAATCATTTCCAAGTCTAGTTCCCAACTATAAAATTTCGCCTCAAAGTGATCTAAAGTAGGTTCTAAAGTGTTTCAAGATCCTCAAGACAAATCATAGTTAACAAAATTGTTCCAATACAATTCACTCAATCATGAGCCAAAAGTGCTCAACATATTCATCAATTTTGAAATATTAACTCAACCTAAATTCACAAACAAGTCAAAAATCTTTAAGACTTAAGGTGAGATGGGGATTAATATAATCATGTAATACCATTGCAGATCTAATTCATTATTTCTAAATGATGAACTTATTTTCAAGATTTTTTTTTTTTTAAATTGCTCAAAAACGATCTAATCTCATGCAAACGCATGATAGATTAGTCATGCAAGGAAGTAACGCAAGTCAATAACAGAAACCAATACACACCCCCCCCAAACTTAGTACATGCATTGCCTTCAATGTATGGTAAACAATAAATGCAAAGGCAAGGCACATACCTCGACGACGATCGTCAGTGATCATCGTCCTCATCATGCTCTGAAGGTGGTACTGGATCATATGGCTCCTCAGGCTGGTATGGTGGGTGTGGCGGATATTCCGGTGGCGGTGGATGATGGTATGGCGGGAATGGTCGAAATTGCGGCTCAGGCAGGAACTGTATATATGGGAAGCCTTGGGCCAAGGCGTTATTCCATGCACATTGGTATTGCAGGTGCTCACTGATTTGTGCTTGGCCCCACTGTAGTTCCCGTTGCAAGTTGTGGATGCCCTGCTGCTCCAAGCGGAGGTCTTGGAGATCCCTATGAAGGGAGTCCAAGGTAATCGATGTATGCTCTGCAGCGGAAGAGGATGATGCCCCAGCATGTCTGCTGCTCGAGGGTCGTGGCTCGGCCCTTTGTCGGCCTGTAGGAGGTGGTGGCCCATCAACCAAAATTGGTCCTTTAGGTAGTAGGAGCTCCTCATCGGTGTCCCACTTCACTCCACCTCTCTTGCAAAGCTTTGTGATAGTCGAAGGAAAAGGCAATGCATAGGTGGGTGGATTCCTACCGATATCACATATATGTTCATTGATAATATGCCCCAAATCCACCGATTGCCCTATAAGTATGGCATATACCAAGGCAGCTCTCTCCTTACTAACCTCCGAAGTGTGGGTCGATGGCATGACCCGGGCGGCTATAAAAGAGAACCAAGCTTGTGCCTCTGGCTTAAGGTATTTATTCAGGACCACTTGAGGCTCTCCATTGCTATTTCTTTGCCAATCAACCCCTTCTATACCGATTACAGAAAGTACCTCGTCATAGTTGATGTGACTTGTTTTGAACACTTGGTAATCACTGTTCTTTATAGATGGCATCCTAAAAATGGCATTCAACTTGAATCGATCATATTCAATGTCCTGACCCCGGACAAATACAACCTCCCTTGAATTGGGGTGGACCGTCCTCAAATTAGCATAAAACTCCATTACTACCGGGACCACCGCATCAATAGGGTGTTGGATGAATTCAAACCACCCCTGTCTTGAATGACCAGACATTCAAGCTGATCCAAACTCATTCCCCTTTCGCGACTGAGGGGTTTGCGATGATAGCTAGGGTACAATTCCGCCGCTACGGAATTCACAAAGCGCTTCTCATCATAATCGGCAGCCGAAGTAGTGGCTTCGACTTGCTTTTGCTTCCTCTTTGGCGCCATTTGATCAATGAACAAATCTTACTTTGTCACTCCCCACCACAACAACAATCACCAATATCACAAACCACAACAAGAATATACAAATCTTACCAACCAACCTTTCACTTCCTCAAAATTCAACTACTTAATTTCCAAAATCACCATAAACATCACCGTTATATATCCAAACATAAATAATCCGTAAATCTTGGATATAGATAAGAATTGAAAGTATGTACCAACTAAATCTAGGTGATGGTTTGAAATGTGCTTGAATTCCTCTTTGTTGATGCCATCTCCCAATTCCAGTTGTAAATCTTCAAATCTGTAGCAAAAACTATGATTAGATGAAGCGTGGACGCTTAAATTGCAAGATTTGTGAGTGTATTGGAAGATTAGAAGGAGAAATTTGGGAATTAGGTTAAAAAGAGGCGATTTTTCTGTGTAGGATTTGGAAAATTTTGTCTGTTTTCTGATGGGATCGAGTTTTAAAAACCAAATTATCTGTCGCTCGATCGATCGAGAGATGCTGCTCGATCGATCGAGCGAGACAGAACATTTTCTCCTCATTTTAAAACCTTCCTCGATCGATCGAGACGAGTTACTCGATCGATCGGCGACTCCAGAAAAATATTTATTTTTGCAACTCCTGGTCGATTGATCGAGATTATGTCTTCGATTGATCGATCCTTCTAGACAAATTTTTTTTTTTTTTCAAAAAATTTTCAATGGTCGATTCGCCCCATTAGTTGGACTCATTCCATTTGTTCTGCATTTGAAAATTAACGCACGGAATTAAGCTCTAAAAATAACCAAAAAAAATAAAAACAAAAACAATTAGACTAAAAATTGAAAAACAAACAATGGATAGAGGAAAGTTCTTAATTTATAGTCCCAAGCTGGACTGTCACCTCCGTCTCAGTGATCCATTTTTGCTTGCTCCTTTGGGTTCTTTACCGTATCAGTAGGTAGTGTCCCCTGAGCTCGTCCATGAATTATGGCTGCTAGTTGCCCCACTTGAACCTCCAAGTTCTTAAGATGCATCCTGATTTTGCATCATTGTTTCAGTCGATGAAATTAACTTGGTCAAGAGTTCTTCCATGCTCGGCTTCGATGTACTTCCCGGTTGTTGTTGGGCTGCCTGTTCCCTACATAATTCACAGACTCGTGAGATTGTATGAATGTGTTACCTGCCTGGCACTCAGTGCTCGGATGATTGCTTCCACATAGCTCGCAAGTGATAACTTGAGCCTGCATTGCTGTCATGCTCATGCCATCTATCTTCTTATTCAGCGCATCCAACTGTGCCGAAAGAGCAGTGATGTCGTCAACTTGATGAACTCCAGCTGGTTTCTTTGGCACGTTCCTCTCCGATTGCCATTGATAGCTATTAGAAGCCATCTCTTATAAGAGTTCATATGCTGCTTCCGGTGTTTTGCGCATTATGGAACCTCCTGAGGCTGCATCTATCATAGAACGGTTAGATGAAAACAAACCGTTGTAGAAAGTCTGTACCTGAAGCCATATAGGAAGTCCATGGTGTGGGCATCTCCTCAGCAAATCTTTGAAACGATCCCACGCCTCATATAGTGTTTCAGGGTCGTATTGCCCGAATGTGGTGATATCATTCCTCATCTTTGCCGTCTTGGAAGGAGGAAAGTATTTGGATAGAAACGCTTGCGTCATCCCCTCCCAAGTTGTTATCGATCCTGCAGGTAAAAAGTTCAACCACGCTTTAGCTTTATCCTTTAGTGAGAAAGGAAATAACCTTAACCTGATGGCGTCGTCAGAAACGCCATTATGTTTAAATGTGTCACAGATCTCCAAGAAGTTGGAGATGTGAGCGTTCGGATCATCAGTGGCTACTCCTCCAAACATCACTGAATGTTGGATCATCTGTATTATCGCCGGCTTTATTTCAAAGTTGTTTGCTTGAATGGTTGGCCTTGTAATGCTGGACAGTGATCCATGAAAAGCCGGTTGAGCATAATCCATCATCGATCTGGGATTCAATGCTTCATTGTTAGCGCATCCTTCTTGATTATGTCCAGCCATTGCTCGAGCTTCTCTAATTCTTCGTAGACACGTACGCTCGATTTCTGGGTCAATTGCCTCGAGTGTGGGGTTGCTACTCCTTAGCATGCACCACGACAATAACTACCTATAAAAATTAATCCAAAAGGAGAAGATGCGATTGTAGTAAATTTGACGGTCAAAAGTGACAAAACAAAACAAAAACAAAAATTAATGGCTAAATTACAATTAAATAATCTCGTATGATATTGTACGGATTAGTCCCCGGCAACGGCGCCAAAAACTTGATCGTTTATTTTTTTAAACAATTATTTCTCAGTGTAGCGATTCTACCGCAAGTGCACGGTGTCAAGTTTTAGTATAGTGTTATATAAGAAATGATGTCGAACCCACAGTGACTAACGTATAAGTACCAAATAAAATTAGTTAAATTATATTTAACCTACGAAAAAGATGATTAATTAACGAATTATACTAAAGAATTAAAAACTCAAAACTAACACAATTCCTTTGAAGATGCGAAGGAATTCCGCTCAAGAAATCTATCAAGATGTTTGTTCAATTGTGCGTCGTCAATGATTGGTTTGTTAAAACAACTTCTTAACAATCAATTCTTAAGGTGACGGGTTTCCGAATATAATCAATACACTCTCTTGAGCTGTGTTGAAACTAGCAGTAAATTGACACTAGTAACTCTCGTTCACTAATACCAATTTAATACCGAATAAATCTCTATGAAAACCGTTATTCCTTAAATCGTTCAATTTAAAGTGACCACGCATGTGATTTAATCTCTCGATCTAAATCTTAAACATACAACATGAATTATTTGAGCGTATTACAATTTTATCTCTCGATCTCAATTGCAATTCACAAGTTCAATCAAAGGTAGCTAGGCTTTGATAGCATGGAGCATATAATTCATGAGCAAAAGATATTGATTCACTTAAACACAACCAAATCAAAGATTCAAACACAAAATCACTTAAAATTGATAGAATAAACCAGATTAAATTCAAATCAAATTCAAATAGATGTTCAATCGTTTCTCAACCTCAAAAACATCAACTAAATATGAAAATCAAATTAATCTAGAGTTTAGAAATACGATAAACGTAGGAGCGACTCCGTGCGTTGAACGATCTTTCTTCTCTCGCTTCCTTCCTTGCACTTCAAAGGATTCTTCGACCTTGTCTTGTTCCGGGAGGATGAAAGGCGGCTAAGAATAAATTAGGTCTGATTATTCTTCAGAATATGGGGTGAAATTTCCGTGCCTCTTTTCCTTATTTATAGAGGAGGGGAGATATGGAATTATTTCCATAAAATCAGACCAAATCAAGAGTTTTATTTTCAGAAAAATCTGCGTCTCGATCGATCGAGCCTTACGTCTCGATCGATCGAGCGCCTTCAGCGTCCGAGTCTTAACTTCTCTGCCTCTCTCGATTGATCGAGATGAATCTTCCGATCGATCGAGATTTCTTCTCAATTTCTTTTCAACTCTCTGCCAGTGTCGATCGATCGAGATGCTTGTTCCGATCGATCGAGATTTCCAGAAATCAAAATCTTCATTTATTGGCTTGATTTGATCAGTTTTCTTCCTTGTAGCTCAATTCTTCCATATTCCACCTAAATTCCTGAAACAAGCAAATACATACCAAAAAGCATAACATTTTCACGGAATTTACACGAATATATATACAAATCAAGACCTAAATATGCGTAATAATCAACCATATCACATGTAAATAACATGCAAATATTCACCTTTTTTCTATCGGTGCATGTGAAATCACATGCACCGATAGACCTTTAGTTGCATTTATATAGCATGCAATGCTTGAATAAATCTTTTATGATGATTTTACTTGATATATACTAAGGATGCATGTAAATACACAAGCATTAATTAAAATTTTGTTTCTATGGGTGCATGTGATATACATGCATCGATAGTTCATTAATTGCATTTATCCAACATTTTCTATCGGTGCATGTAAAATCACATGCACCGATAAACCTTTGGTTGCATTTATATAACTTGCAATGCTTGAATAAATCTTTTATGATTATTTGACTTGATATATACTAACGATGCATGTAAATACACAAGCATAAAACAAAATTCATTTATACAATATGAACAACTTGAATCAACCGGTGCATGTAAACAACTTGTAGCAATTCAAATTTGTGCTATCAGTGCATGTGATTTCACATGCACCGGTAGACCATTAGTTGCATTTATCAAACATGTACACATGCACCGACTTAACATTAGGTGTATGTCTCGTACATGAACTACTTTATATATCTGTGAAACTGATTGATCATTACTTACAGATGATTGACCGTTGGGCAATTATTGTAAATAACCACATTGCCAAGAACGGAAAAAAGAAGATAGCCTATGTGTTCAACAGCATGTGTTGGGTAATAAAACTCAACTATTAAATATTTTTTTCTCATTAAACAAAGTGCACTCATACCATTCAACTTTGGATATTCGTATATCATGCAATTACTTCATACAAATTCGCAGCAATACGCAGCACTGATCTTACTAGGAAGCTACTATAAAGACTCAGCAGAAAACAACATTGATAAATTCCTACCATAGGCAATGTCATATAGGCTTTTGGTTTTTCCAATAAACACATCAGGCAAAGAAGACCACTTAAAAACACCAGGATACCACTGTACACTACTTGTCTTTGATATTCAAGAGTCAGTTTGGACTCATTACAATTCAATAAGGCCACGAATTGAGGGGGAGACAGATTATTACTTTGAAAAGGCCAAATTACTGGTAAGGTTTACTTTAAATACACTTATTTTTTTAAATTTAATACTTTTTATAAAATTACCAGTTGATAACAATACTTCTTCCAAAATATAGAAAGTCTACGTTGAAGAGAAGATGAAGAAAATCATTCAGGAGTCTCCCATTTCAGCAGGCATCACCTACAGTCCAAGTGAAGATACATATGAAATCATAACATTCAAAGAAGCAATGCAACAAAAGTCTGGCTCAGCAGACTGTGCCGTGTTTGTTTGCATGAACATGGAAAGAATTATGAGAGAACAAGAAGTGCCCAAGCAGTCAAATGTAGATATAAATAGTATTTATAGAGCAAAAATGATGAAAGTCATCCTCCAAAATGTATAAGACAACTATTAATACTTTGTTGTATATATATTTTGTATTGTAAATGTATAATTTTGTAAAGAAACAAACTTTTGTTCTTGAATAACTGTACAGACTCATATTGGTGTTTTAGTTGGTTAATGATGAACTGGACAAAATTGCATCCTACAAGTGCTTTTGTTCAATTTTTATTGTGTGTGTCCCTTCGCATGCACCGAATGAGACTATAGGTTCATGTGAAACACATGCACCTATAGACAGAAGCGGTGCATGTATTTGTTTACTTGTGTTAATTCAAATTTGGTTTCAATTGGTGCATGTAAATAACATGAAATATTCACATTATTTCTATCGGTGCATGAATCACATGCACTGATATACATTTATTTGCAATTATATAACATGCAATGCTTGAATGATGATTTTACTTGATATGTACTAACGATTCATGTAAATACACTAGCATAAAACAAAGTTGCATTTATCCAACATGAACTACTTGAATCAACCGGTGCATGCAAATAACAATGACCAATTCAATTTTTTTGTATCGGTGCATGTAAATCACATGCATCGGTAGACCATTAGTTGAATTTATCATACATGCAAGTCTTGAATATATATTTTACAATAATTTTACTTGATATGCACTAACGATGCATGTAAATACCCAAACATTAAGAAAAAATTTGTTTCTATAGGTGCATGTGATATACATGCACCGATAATTCATTAATTGCATTTATCCAACATTTTCTACGGTGCTGTGAAATCACATGCACCGATAGACAGAAGCGGTTCATATATTTGTTTACTTTTGTTATTCTAATCAACGATGCATGTAAACTAACCTGCATTAAAATTTTGTTTCTATCGGTGCATGTATATCACATGCACCGATAGAATACACATTTTCATTTATCCATGTTCAACTTGAATCTTTTGGTGCATGTATATGACATGCACCTATATGTGAAACTTAAATCTGTAGGTGCACGTAAATTACATGCAACTATAGAAAGAAATGGTTGTATTTGTACCATTATGTTAAATAACCAATAACAAATCAAACAAACAATTTCTACAATTTAATTTTGTTCAACATAAACTTACAAAAAACATCAAATAGGTTCCTTACAAGTCTTCCTATTATGTCCGTATTTTTTACACCGACTACAACGCAACTGTCGAATGTTTTCACCTTTGGATCTAATTCTCCTCTTCTTTGGACGACCCGGGTGCCTTTTTGTTTGTGGTGGTAAAATATTCAAATCCGTGACAATCTGAGCAAAATCATCACTTGAACGTCCTAGAATCGGTATTATAACTCCTTCATAGCAACTCTTATAAGTACGAACATGGAAATATACATCAACAACTTCATCTATGGCCATCTTGTTCCTCCTAAATACAGCAATCGCATGAGGACATGGGAATCCATCAAGCTGCCACTGATAGCAAGTACACGTATGAATATCAAGGCATACAGTAACTGAAGGATATGAAAACACCTCGAAACAACAGTCAGTAGACATCTTCACATTCTATGCACGACCTTGATTTTCGTAAAAAGACCATTTCTTTTCCATCTTCGCGCACAGAACCCCACTCCATCGTGCAGCCATTGATCTCCTATCATAAAACCAGCTCATCAGCTTAACCCGGATACAATCCACCATGTGAGTAATAGGCAGACACCTTGCCTCTAATATCCACGAATTGAAAGACTCTGCTGCATTTGAATACATCTCTCCATATCGCATGCCGCATGAGTAAGCATTTGTCCATTTCTCCAAAGATAGACCCTGTAAAAACCCTTCTACAATTGAACCACCTTCTCGTTTCAAAATAGCAAGCTTCTCTGTGAAAATAGCCACCGTCGGCGAATATGCACACTCATCCAACAAGTAACACATCCTTTCCCAAAACTGGTTCGAAAAATGTTTGCCAGCATATCTATCCCGAAGGTTGCATTTCAAATGATAAATACAAAAAAAGTGTTTTGGAGAAGGTCCAAACACAACAGGTAAAGCCTCCATCAAACCAACATTCCGATCAGATATATAAACAATATCTCCACCATTATCTACAATCTTGCTCAAGCAAGATAGAAACCAACACCAATTATCAAAGTTCTCTGAGTCCAAAACACCAAAAGCCAGGGGGAACAACCCTACAATAAAATAATCAAAACATATAAAGCAAAAAAAATCAATTTATGTTATATGATGCACTTATATAACCTTTAGTGGTACATTTAGAGACGCCAAGTTCTATCGGTGAATGTAATATACATGCACCGATAAATTTGCAGTGCATGTAATATACATGCACCGATTCTCAGTTACATGCATATGTAGTACTAAATGTTAGAGACGCCAAGTTCTATCGGTGCATGTAATATACATGCACCGGTAGACTAGCGGTGCATGTATAATACATGCACCGCATTCGATCATATTAGTTTATATATCATGTAGCATTGTTTTACGCACAAGTCTATCGGTGCATGTAATATACATGCACCGACAGACTTCGATGCATGTAAAATCTCATTTACATTATAATCTTGTTGCATCTTACCTTGATTCCCATCCTTCGCAGTAGCCGACAGAAGTATGCCCTTGAAACGGGATTTCAAAAAAGTTCCATCGAGAAATAACATAGGGCGACAAAATTTAAAACCATCCATACAAGCACGAAACGACACAAACAAACGGATAAATCAGTTACAGTCATCAACTTCAAGCTCTACAAAACTCCCAACATTAGTCGTCTTCACCGCATCGATTTACCACTTCAACTCCTTGAAAGACTCATCATAATTCCAAAAGCAGTAGACCTAGCCTTCTCCACACTTCTCCATGCCTTAATGTATGTTATATCCAACCCATAATCTTTTTTCATTAACTCCATTACAGACCTAACAGAAAAGTTTGGATTGGAACTGACTCGTTCGCAAATAATTTCTGATATTAAATGTGAAACAATCCTTTTTGATTTGTCTTTCATGACTCGTAGACCACACATGTGAATGATGTTCAATTTCTTTATGTAGAAAGAACCATTTACACGTGAAATGTTGGCACTCACAAACCAGCCACACCCATCAACATGCTTCCTAGAACATTCAGCAACTACTCTATCTTTATTATTTTTCACCTAGTTGTAATCAAAACCAACCTCCATGGAATATTTACTCAACTCACTTCGAAACTCTTCAACACCACCTGTAAATACTTGACCCACCCTACTAATAATTGATGACCATCCAGAACATAACAACAACTTCTCCTTGCCTTTAATTTTGCATCTTCGATATTCTGAATCAAGTCCTACACCTGATGGTGATCTGCAAATTTGTTTTGTCGATATATGTGCACCACCTGATTCTATTGATGCGTGTAAATCACGGGCAGAAATAGACTCTAGAGGTGCATGTATATTGCATATACCGCTTGACTCTGTCAAAAAGTTTATACCACATGCAATTGTGTCTACCGGTGCATGTATGTCACATGCACCTCTAGACACAATCGGTAAACTACCGCCACCTTCATCAACAGACCTCAACAATGAAGCATTACAATCAACAACATGCAGTGTCAACAAACAAAGATTAATCATTGATGTGACTAGAAATAGACACATCTTTAGCGCTTAATTGTCTACAATTTGGTAGGTTTTGATGGATAATTTGATACGTATGCTACCTAATCGTATATTTGTGTAATTGTAGGTACAATTGACGAAAACGAGCTAAAAATGATGTGTAAAGACCAAGAAAATACATGAACATGACAAGGACTCAAAATTGATCAAGAAAAGGGCAAAAACGTAATTTTGGAGGAGGCGATCGACCGCATGGAAGAGGTAATCGATCGCCTATGGACAGAAACTTGAGCAACAAAATTAACGAAGCAGCGATCGATCGGTGATTCTAGGCGATCGATCGCCTGAGGCTACTGGAGGGAACCGATCGATCGCTATAAAGTGGCGATCGATCGCCTCAAGCGTTTTGCTGAAAAAAATAAACGAAGCGATCGACCGCTATAAAAGGGGCGATCGATCGCCGAAGAGTCTGAATTTTGGAAATTAAGTCTTTTACCATGTTTAAAAGATTGTAACCTAGTTTTAAGCCTCCAAGACCCTTGAACTCGATTTTTATCACCTCTTAGACAGATTTTCGAGACTTGAGAATATTGTTAGGTTTTTAGAAGATTTTTCTTTCAAGTTTTATCAAGAACAACGCGAAGAACGGAACCGGAATCGACAAGCCGGAATCGTGATTCGTCTTAGTAATTTCTTTTCCTTTGTTTATTTAATGTTTTCAAATCAGTTTTTGTTGTTTTTAGATTCAATTATGCTAGGCTAAACTCTTAGATTCTTGGTTTAAGGGATACTTGCTTTTGGATTTGAATCTCTTGTGAGAACTTTGGTTTGTTTATTGAATTTAATTTCGATTTCAATTCTGTTTCTTGGTATCGATTTCAATGATTATTGTGTTTGTTTATTAGATTGATCACCTAGTATTCACATGCATAATCGGTAGCTAATTAAGAAGCAACTGAGATTAATAATTACCGGCTGTAGGTGTTATTGAATTCTTAGGAGAAACAATCGGGTAATCAATCATTAACTGCTGTAGTTTCTATTGATTAGATTTATCGAACTCATTAGTTTTGAAATCTATCATTGATTTAATCATTAACGGCTGTAGTTTTGGTTAGAGATTTGATAAGGGTCGGATTGAATGCTGTTTTATCTTTGACTACGATTAAGGCGGGTAGGAATTCAATTTCCAATCGGTGAATAATTGAAAGAATTCTAATGTTAGTGATTTGATTATCAAGAGAGAATTTTCCAAAAGTAAAGTTGACCGGAAACCAAGAATCGCTTCACTCTCATAAGTTTTAACCATTTTAGTTAACCTCATTAATTAGTTTAATTCTTAAAATTTGCTTAGTAGTAATCACTCAACTCAAAACCCCCTTTTACTATTCGTTTTTAAATTGACACGAAAAAATACTACATTCCCTATGGGATCGATCCCTACTCTCGCTACTACATACTTTTGCTATTAACTTGAGAAGGGTTAATTTGGGCGTACGCGATAAGCGCTACCAAATTTTGGCGTCGTTGCAGGGGAAGGCATTGGTATTATTTTGTGTCGAATTTTTTTATTTGTTATCCCGCATTACTACTTTGGTTTGTTGATGAGTACAGGTGGATCGTTTAATCACGAAGATAACTTTCACTACGATCCTGAGATAGAGAGGACACTACATCAAAGAAGAAGAGAAGCAAGGCTGCTTGAAGAAGAAGAAGAGAGGACCATGATGGCTGCAAATCAAAGGTTGAGGCAGTTGGCGAATCCTAACTTGGATCAACAACCTCTCTGCATCACTTTCCCTGCCTTCGCAAATAACGTAAATTTCGAACTCAAATCTGGTTTAATTCACTTATTGCCATCCTTCCATGGACTTGCAGGCGAGGATCCCCATAAGCACCTGATGGAGTTTCATGTGGTTTGCACCACCATGAAACCGAACGGAATTGCTGAAGATCAGATCAAGTTAAGGGCTTTCCCTTTTTCTCTAAAGGACGCTGCAAAAGACTGGCTATTCTACTTACCATCCGGATCGATCACCACGTGGACGGACTTACAAAGAGTATTCATGGAGAAGTATTTTCCTGCTTCAAGGGTGACTAACATAAGGAAGGAGATCTACGGCGTGAAGCAGTTCCACGAGGAGTCACTGCATGAGTACTGAGAATGATCCAAGAAGTTGTGTGCAAGTTGTCCACAACATCAGATAAGTGAACATCTGCTGATTCAATATTTCTATGAAGGTTTGCTTTCTGGTGATAGGAACTTGGTGGATGCGGCAAGCGGAGGAGCATTTATCGACAAGACAACGGAGGAGGCAAGGAGCTTGATAGCTAACATGGCGGCCAATTCCCAACAGTTTTGACATGTTCGCCATGGACAACCACAAAGAAAAGAGGTAAACGTATCAAACCTGGAACAACAACTGATAGACCTAACTTTTCTTGTGCGTGGTCTTGCAGGTGGAAATGTAGGGAAGATAAAGCTGTGTGGAATCTGTCTGGCTGCGAACCATTCCACGGACGCATGCCCCTCTCTACAAGAGACAGCCGCTGAGAACGTGAATGCCGCTGGAGGATTCCCAGGTCCCTCACAAAGGAGCTATGGTAATCCATCGAGCAATTACAATCAAGGTTGGCAAGATCATCCGAACCAAGGTTATGGAAACCCACAGATGAACCAACCCCTACCTTATAGACAGCAATACCAGAGACCTCCACCACTTCCAGCGCACCGTCCTTCTGACAGGTTAGAACATAGCATCAAAGTTATTGCTGAAAATATCTAACAATTTCAACAGGAGACGAGGGCAAGCATCCAGAGCTTGACTACGCAAATGGGACAACTGGCAACTTCTCTCAACAAGACTGAAGCAAGAATCTCAAATGGGCTACCTTCACAACCGGAGGTGAACCCCAGGGAGAATGTGAGCGCTATCACTGTGAATGTGAGTGGAGATACAACTGAAGAAGAGGTGGTACTGACGCCACCCAATAACGAAGAGAAGACGGAGAAGGAGAAACAAGTTGAAGAACCCATGCAAGAGGAGAAACCACGAGGTAAGTTCCCCAACTTTTCTGAATATAAAAGTTAACCCCCGTTCCCCTTGCATTGAAAATGAATTTGAAGGACATGGGTCTCAAGAGGCTCTACGAGATGTCCCCACGCTGTAATGAAAAAGATCCACTCAAGGAAGCCAAGAAAGATGATAAGTGCAAGGAACGTGAAGGGCAGCCCAAGGTCGAGCTAATGCCTCCATGATCACCGAGAATCAAGATTCAAGACAGTGGGCTGTGTTGGCCCCATGTATGGTAACATGAGATAGAAAATAGCCAAAATGAAGAATAAGTATGGACACCAGTATTTATGTGGAAAACCCCTAAAAATTATTAGGGTAAAACCACGGGCAAGATGAAAAGATTCCACTATAATATTTTGTGGGTTACAACCTCTCTCTATCTTTCAAAGAGAAGAACACTCTCAATTTAGGAGAAAATTACCTCACAAATATTATAGAATACACACTCAAATGTAGAGATATGAGAGAACACTCTGAAATGGAATGATTTAGAATGAATAAAACGAGCTCTATTTATAGGGTTGAAAATGTGCATTAAATGCACATCTCCCAACTGTCATCTCCCCAACTACCAACCACCAGATGCCCTCATTAATGAGGACAGTCAGTCAACATTTCTCCCACTTGGAGATTTGATTGAGACTCAAGCACATCTCCACACATCCTTTCAAACCCTACTACTTACGTTTTTTCTAGGCCACTTGAGGATCTGCACCACTCAAACTTTTCAGTATTAACTGGCTTTGTCAGAAAATCAGCTAGGTTTTCCTTCGTATGGATCTTCTGCATATCCACACTTCTATCTTCTACTACTTCCCTCACAAAGTGAAATTGAACGCCAATGTGTTTAGTCCTAGAATGAAAGGCTGGATTCCTTGCAATGTGCAAGGCACTCTGACTGTCACAAAACAAAGGAACTTTCTCTTGTTTATGGCCAATCTCCTCCAATAGCCTTTGAGTCCATATCGTCTCCTTGCAAGCTTGAGTAGCTGCCATATCTTCTGCCTCCGTTGTAGATAAAGCTACAACTGTCTGTAGTTTTGAAACCCAGCTTACTGCTCCTATTGCAAGTGTAAACACATAACCAGTAGTGATTTTCTTTTATCCGGATCACCTGCATAATCTGAATCTACATAGCCCCTGAGTGTAAAATCTGATCCTCCATAACATAATGCCGCATCCGAGGTACCCTTAATGTATCTAAGGATCCTGTTAACAGTACTCCAATGCTCTCGTCCAGGATTCGCCATGTACCGACTGACTGCTCACACTGCTTGTGCAATGTCTGGTCTTCTACAGATCATAGCGAACATTAAACTTCCCACCGCTGATGTATACGGTACTCGAGACATCTCAATCCACTCTGCTTCACTGCTAGGACTCATCTCGGAGGATAACTTGAAGTTAACAGGAAGAGGGGTAGAAATTGGCTTACAATCTTGCATGTTGAAGCGTTGCAAGATTTTCTTCAAATAGTTTTTTTTGGGAAAGCCAAATCTTTCTGTTACTTCTGTCTCGGTGAACTTGCATCCCTAGAATCTTGTTTGCTGGTACCAAGTCCTTCATATCAAATTCCCTAGCCAACTGTGCCTTCAATTCTTGGACTCGATCTTTGTTGGGTCCTGCGACCAACATGTCGTCCACGTACAACAACAAAATGATGTAATCATCATCCCCAGATCTCTTGTAATATGCACAAGGATCTGTATTAAGTCTGTTGTACCCAAGGCTCATGATATAGGAATCAAATCTCTTGTACCAACACCTTGGCGCCTGTTTTAGACTGTACACAGATTTGTTCAACCTGCAAACCAAGTTCTCTTTGCCTATTTCAGCAAAACCTTCTGGTTGAAGCATATAAATTTCTTCATCAAGTTCTCCATGAAGAAAAGCTGTCTTCACATCTAGCTACTCTAGATGTAGGTCAGACACCGCACATAATGCCAATACTACTCTGACTGTTGTAAGCCGAACCACAGGAGAAAATATCTCATTGAAGTCGATACCTTCTTTCTGAGCATATCCTTTCACCACCAATCTTGCACGATATCTTTACACTTGGTTGTTAACATCACGCTTGATCTTATAGACCCATCTGTTGCCGATGGCTTTTTATCCTCGTGGTAGTGTAACAAGATCCCAAGTTTTATTCCGGTCCAATGCCTCCAATTCCTCCTGCATAGCTTGCATCCATAGGGATATATCCGAACTTCGAGTAGCCTCCTGGAAACTCGATGGCTCACCGTCATCTGTCAGCAAGCAGTATGCAATATTGCTTTCAGTATCATAATCTGAAAGCCAAACCGGTGGTCTCCTCTCGCGAGTAGACTGCCGAACTTTGAGAACCTCTGACTCATCTGGTTCTTATTCATCGTGCTCTGGTAATACCTCAGAAGAAACTGGACCTTCTTCTGTCAAATTTTCCACCTGAATTGTAGTAGTATCTGAATTCAGTGTATCTTTGTCTCCCTTCACTTTATCTTCCAGGAAGATAGCATCCCTGCTGATAATAAGTTTGTGGGCAGTGGGATCCCACAAGCGATACCCCTTAACACCATCAGCATAGTCCAAGAAGATGCACTTTCTGGATTTAGAATCCAACTTCGATCTTTCTTGTTCATTGTATAGAACATACACCGTACTTATGTATGTAACCGAGAATAATCCACTGGCTTGCATGTCCACACCTCCATCGGATTCTTCAGATCAATTGCCATTGATGGAGATCGATTGATAATATAACTGGCGGTCTTGACTGCTTCTGCCCAAAATGACTTGGCTAGACCCGCAGTCTTTAGCATAGCCCTTGTTCTATCCAACAGGGTTCTATTCATCCGCTCCGCCACTCCATTCTGTTGAGGCGTGTAAGCCGTTGTGAATTGTCTTTTGATGCCCTCTTGTTGACAGAATCATCAAATTCCTCATTGTATATTCTCCTCCATTGTCAGTCCTCAAACACTTGATCTTCTTTTCAGAGTCAAGTTCAACCCGCGCTTTGAACACTTTGAAGACTAGAAAAACATCTGATTTCTTCTTGATAGGATACACCCAGCATCTTCTAGAGAAATCATCAATGAACGAGACAAAGTATCTTGCTCCTCCTAGAGATACAACCGGTGCTTGCCAAACATCAGAATGAATCAGCTTCAGAATACCGTTGCTTTTGGCAGTAGATGTGCCAAACTTTAGTCTATGTTGTTTACTGGTAACACAATGCTCACAAAAGAGTAGAGATACTTTTGTAAGCCCTGGCAGCAGCTTCCGTTCCGAGAGAATCTTCAACCCTCGTTCTGACATATGCTCGAGCTTCATATGCCATAACACTGTTAATTCTTCTCCCGAACTAGTCGATGCAACAGCTAGTTCTGCCTCTTTGTGTGTTTTCCCCAGAAGTACATACATATTCTTGTAAGCCTTTTCTACCTTCAATACCACAAGCGCGCCTTTGACAATCTTCATGATCCCATTTTCGATACGGGTCTTGCACCCGATATCGTCCAATTGTCCCAAAGACAAAAGATTCTTTGTCAGACCCTTCACATATCTTACCTCCTGCATGGTGTGAATAGTACCATCAAACATTTTAATTTTGATGGTTCCCACTCCAGCTATTTCCAAGGCATGATCATTCCCATGAATACAGATCCTCCTGAGACTGGTTCATATTGGTCGAACCATTCTCTCCGAAACGTCATGTGCCACGTCGCTCCTGAATCCATTATCCATGTGTCATAAAATATTTGTCTGCCTTCTGCAATAGTTGATGCTTCGCTGAAAAGTATTTCTCCACCGTCTGAGGTACTGGCAACATTTCCTTGAGGATCTTTCTCGACACTCTTCTTACTTGTACAATCTTTCTTGAAGTGCCCTTTACCACCATATTTATAGCAGTAAAAATTATTCTTCTTACTTCTGGATTTGGATCTACCATACTTGTGGCTCCCACTGGAGTCACGCTCCGTCGATCTTCCTCTCATCATCGGCAAAGCCTCTGCATCCTTCGAACTTGCGAACCTGTCTTCCTTGTTCTTGCGCTTACTTTCTTCTTCATGAATCGCGGCTGCAACATTATTGAAGACTAACATATCATTAGTGATATTGTTGGTCAGATTGATGTTGAGTTGATCGTATGAATCCGGTAGACTTTGAAGTAGAAGCTCCGCACGTTCAACTTCGTCTATTTATGCCCCAGAGTAGTGAGCTGGGCAAATAGAGTATTCATTGTATTGATATGGTCGGTCACCAATGAGGATTCCGACATCCGAAGAGTATAAAGTCTTCTCTTTAAGAAAATCTTGTTGTGTAGTGACTTGGCCTCGTACAGGTTTGTCAGAGTATCCCAAATATCTTTTGCATTTATTATTTCGGCAATACTTGACAATACCCCATCGGCTAGAGCCAAATGCAAATTGGCAATAGCATTACCGTTCATCTCATTCCACTTTTCATCGTCCATGCCCTCCTTCGGCCTATCTCCAATAGCCGCCAAGCAACGATCTTTTCGTAGAACTGTTTGCATCTTCATTTCCACAACATTAAATTACTTCCGTTGAATTTTTCAATCTCGAATCGTGCCGCCATTTTGACAACAATAAAATTGCATCAATAAAAAAAATGTCTCAAAAAATCTTTTCTGATGTGGAAGATCAGTCAAGGCCGCGACCACGGAGCATACTAAGAATTTTTAAGATTTTTACAACGAGGCTCTGATACCACTTGTTGGCCCCAGGTATGGCAACATGAGATAGAAAATAGCGAAAATGAAGAATAAGTATGGACACCAGTATTTACGTGAAAAACCCCTAAAAATTATTATGGTAAAAACCACGGGCAAGATGAAAAGATTCCACTATAATATTTTGTGGGTTACAACCTCTCTCTATCTTTCAAATAGAACAACACTCTCAATATAGGAGAAAACTACCTCACAAATATTATAGAATACACACTCAAATGTAGAGATATGAGAGAACACTCTGAAATAGAATGATTTAGAATGAATAAAATGATCTCTATTTATAGGGTTGAAGATGTGCATTAAATGCACATCTCCCAACTGCCATCTCTCCAACTACCAACCACCAGCTGCCATCATTAATGAGGACAGCCAGTCAACAAGATGAACAACACAGCAAGGTTTGTATTAAAACCATTAAAGAGACCTTGGATGCGTGTATATATTGAAATGATCGATTGTAGTAATTGTAATATTAATCTTGAATAAATTTTAAAAATGGTCACATCGAATAGCGTTTTTGTAATACTACTCTTAAACTTTTAGTATTAATTAAATATAATTCCATAAAAATTATTTTTAGTAAAAAATAGTCTCAAAACCCCCTATTCAGTTATGACTTATAAGATCACTTTCATTAAAAAAATAACTTATGTGGACTAAATTTGTTAAAAATATTTACGTTGGATTATTTTTAGAGTAAATTTCAAAAACGGTCTCATAGAATAGAGATCTTTGCCATTTTAGTCCCAAATTTTTAGGATTAATCGCATACAGTCACATTAAAATTGTTTTTAATCAAAAACAATAAAATTTTGTTTTAATCAAAAGTGATCTCAAAACAGTCTATTCAATTATGAGACAAATTTTATTAAAAAAATAAATGTGGGACTAAATTTATTAAAAATATTTATATTAGGCTATTTTTGATTAAAAACAACATATATGAGACTATATTTGATTATTCTCAAAAGTTTGAGATTAGTATTGAAAAATAAATACTAATGTGACCATTTTTTTAAATTTACTTTACTATTTTATTAAAAAATAAGTTATGTAGAAATATATTTGACTATTTTTAAAAATTTGATATTTATATTAGAAAAAGTCCATACTATTTTCTAAATTTACCGTATTAATTTATTATCTGTTGAGATATGGCATGATCACGAGACGTTAAAATAATGGTCTCCCAATATAGAAATGTACTAAATCTTTAAACAATCCTCCCAACTAACGGTGCTGTTGCGTGTGGTGGTTACTTACCAACTCTTCAGTATGTAAACTAAACGGTCTTTTGTTTTTTAAACAAATGTTTTTAGCATAACTCGAACTCGAGTTTATCTCAAATTAGATAAGGATGACAATCAATCCGATTAATCCGAATGTATCAACTAAATAGTCTTTCTAACACTTCGTATTTTTAAGATTCGGGTATAAAATTCTTTGCATAAGTGAAAATCATAGGAATCTAAAAGATCATTAATTTCTTTTTTGGACTTTCACGAGTATTAAGAAATATAATTTTCGATTGCATAATCACTAAGAAAATAGACCCCAACGTACAATCAATCAACAATACAAAGCAACCAATAACAAGCAAAAGGGGAAATACCATCTATCCACACGTAATCATATGGGTAAAAATCTGAAATTCTTCAAATCCTTGTAAAAGAACTTGTAAAACGGGGTAAAAATCAAATCATTGCAACTAAAAATGTGGATTCAAAAACTACAACGATTCTACTTAATTATAGAATCATTCAAAATTACTAATGACATGAATTTATAAAAAAAATATTGTTTTTATAAGAAGATGTGTGATATAATCATTTAAATTTATATTAGATTCAGATATTTTTTTATGTGCTGCTTAATTTACAATAATAGAGTTTTTTTCCCCATGTTTAATATTAAATAAAATAAGAATATAATATATATTATTCGAGCTAGACTCGACCAATGGTCATAAAGAACCCTGAACCGATGCATCATAAACGGGCCGTTTAACTGGGTCAACGGTTCGACTTGTCGCACCCGTAAGCTTCTTGTCTATAGGCTGGCCAATTAAGAGTCATAATTTTTCTAGCCAATGAACCGCCGGTTAATTTTTTTTTTACATTTTTATATTTAACACATCTGTTATGTTGTAGATTTGAACTCATGACCTCCAACTTGAATAATTTGTTTTAACTACTAAGCTATCAGAGCCTTGTTGATCTAAATAGAGTGTTATAATTTATACATATTAAACAAATAAATATATCTTACACATTTTGATTATGAGTTTGAATTTATTTCATGTTATTTTATGATTAATCCATGGAGGAAAACACATTCAAATATTTTTTATTTTTTAAAAAAATTTGAATAATAATTTTATTTTTTTTTTAAAAAAACAAGGGTCAAACTGTAACCATTGATTAACCGTACATGCGATTCATGAATCATAACCGAAACCGTCAAGGAAGTTTACGGTTATGGTCGATATTTTTTGAACCGTCAAACCGGCAGTTCTGAACCTTGGTCGTGTCTAATTCGAGAATGACATGTTGATCTCACCGTCTTGAATTTTGAATTTATTTTATGATTAACTCATGGAGGAAAACACATTCAAATATTTTTTTATTTTAATAATATTTTAAAATTTAAAAAAAACATGGGTCAAACTATAACCGTTGGTAAATCGTAACCTATGGTTCATGAACTGTAACCGCAACCGAAACCATCAAGGAATATTAAGATTAAGGGTCGAGATTTTCTGAACCGTCAAACCGGCGGTTCTTAACTGTGTCATGTCTAATTCGAGCATGACATGTTGATCTCACAGTTTTAAATTTTGAATTTATTTCATGTTATTTTATGATTAATCCATGGAGGAAAACACATTCAAAAAAATTTCACATTTTTTTTCAAATTTTAATTTTTTTTAAAACAATGGCCAAACCGTAACCATTGGTTTAACCATAACCTGCTATTCATGAACCGTAACTGGAACCGTCAAGAAAGGTTAATGTTAAGGTTAAGGTTTAAGATTTTTTAAACCTCAAACCGACGGTTCTGAACTATGGTCAAATGTAATGCGAGCACGACATGTTGATCTCACCGTCTTGAATTTTGAAAAAATGTCTACCTTGATTGACATGATCATTTACGCATTAAAAAAATATAATAATAAAACACTAAATTTTATTATATCTGAAAATGTGCCAAAAGGACATGTGAAAGTGGTCTTCTCTTGGTCCTCCGGAGCGATTGCAATCTGAAAATAGCCCGAGTAACCGTCAAGAAAACAATAATAGGAATGGCATGCTAACCTCTCAAGCATCTGATCAATAAAAGGTAGAGGAAAGTGGTCCTTTCTAGTCACAGCGTTAAGCTTCCGGTAGTCAATGCACACTCGCCATCCATTTTGAATGCGTGTGGGCACAAGTTCATCGTCTTTATTCTTTATCACAGTGATCCCGGTCTTCTTTGGAACCACTTGAACTGGACTAATCCATTGACTATCGGATATAGGATATATCACGCCAACCGATAAAAGTTTCAGAATCTCCTCCTTCACCACATCCATCATGGGTGGGTTTAGCTTCCTTTGGGGCTGACGTGTAGGGCTCCCTCCTTCCTCCAGTAGAATTCGGTGCATGCATGTGGAGGGACTGATTCCCTTTATGTCCGCGATTGTCCAG
Organism: Haberlea rhodopensis; assembly: GCA_907163345.1. NCBI lineage: Eukaryota > Viridiplantae > Streptophyta > Magnoliopsida > Lamiales > Gesneriaceae > Haberlea > Haberlea rhodopensis. Next base: position 195,726 of record CAJQUN010000619.1, on the reverse strand, counting down.
CCTATAGCAGTCTTCTGCTCCTTGAGCACATGAATCAGGTCCTTCTCTTGATCATCCCCCAACTTGCTGGAGATGATCACTGATAATGTATTACCTTCACCAAGGAATACGTATTTAAGGTGGGTAGGCAGTGGCTTCAGTTCGATGGTGGGTGCCTGCAAAACAGATGGGAGAAGTCTAGCGTTAGAAATAGGCAGTGATATAAAAGAAACGTTACCTGACTGAAATAGCTCAGGTGTATCATCCAGCGCATCGATGTTGTGCTTCACTTCGTCCATGAGGGGAACGTTCTCTTCTTCCTTCTCCATGTCCATGGTGAGAGTGCTTTCCAATTCTTCTTTGCCTACATTCTCAAAAACTTCCTGTGACAGGTAATCAATAACATCAATAGAGTACACAGTATCATCATTATTGCATGGATATTTCATGGCATCATAGATGTTAAATGTAACAATCTCACCATCAAATTCCATAGTGAGGGTACCACTATGCACATCTATCTTAGTCTTAGAAGTTTTGAGAAATGGTCTTCCTAACAAGATGGGGCTACTTTTATCACCATTCTTCATGTCAAGGATATAAAAATCAGCTGGGAAAACCAGTTCATTCACTTGCACTAACACATCTTCAATTAAACCCCTAAGGTATGCACTAGATCAATCCGCTAATTGAATCACCACTCCCGTAGGGTTCAAAGGACCAAGTTGTAAAGAAGCATAAATAGAATATGTCATGACATTAATTGATGCTCCTAAATCTAACATGGCCTTTTGAAGGCGAGTGTTTCCAATAGTGCACGGGATAGAGAACATACATGGATCTTTACACTTGGTAGGGATTTTTCTTTGTATCACCGCTGATACGTTTTCACCCAGTTCAACCTTTTGGGGTCCCTTCAATCTATGAGTGATAGCTTTAGGTTATTTAATCTAAAGTTAGTGGTTTTCATAAAGGTACATTCAATATCGAATTGCTAATTAAGTGAACGAGAGTTACTTGTTGCAATTTGATGTTAGATTTAATATAGCTCGAGAGAGTATATTGAATAAATTTGGAAAACACGTCACCTTAGAGATGTATGGAGAAAAGAATTGTAAGGGTTTGGTTAGGTGAATCATTGTCTTGATAATTCTTTCTTGTGGACTTTTCTCGTGATCATCGATTGTTTTGGTTGGATTAGAGTAGTTTAATTTAGTTATTAGTTAATCTAGTAATTAATTATCGTAGGTTAAATATAGTTTAAGGAAATCTTATTTGGTACTTGTTTGTTAGTCCAAGGTTCGACACTCGTACTTACGAATCACTATATTAAAACTTGACATCATATGCTTGCGGTCGATTTGTGTTGATGATTTATATCATGCACCGCTTAATAATATTTGCTAAAGAAAAGCGCGATCAAGTTTTTAAGCAAGCTCGATAGATCGAGATTGTAGCTCGATCAATCGAGCTGGCCAGAAAAAATTCTCGATAGATCGAGATTTCTGCTCGATCGATCGCCGGACATCGAAATTTTTGGGATTTTATTTCCATCTTGGTTATTTTGTGTCCAACCTTGGAGAAACACTTCCTACTATATATGGATTGCATTGGACGAAAATGCGGCTTTTTGGCTCATAAAAAACACTACAATCATCAGACACATCAATCTTCATCCCCTCCAATCATCCACACACCACAAAACCATTGAAGAGAAGACACATCGGAAGAGACGGGACTACGGAGCAACGCAAGGAGTCAACGCTTCTCGCTCTTTCCGTATTTCTAACTTTAATTCTATATTTTCATTAGATTTTGATGTTTAGAATGTTGAAAAACAATTCGATGCATTATTATTTGATGACTATTGTTGGCTAAGTTTGTTGTCAAGATTTAGGGGATCCTTTGTATGAACCAATAATTCAAATTTATGGTTTTTGATTGATTCTTACATATCTTTGTGTATAGATTATTGTTCTTCATGATTTTGAGGGTTTGGCCATCCTTGAATGATAATTTATTGTAACTAAGATCGAGAGATAACATTGCAATACGATATAATAACTCATGTTGTGGATTTCAGACTGAGATCAAGAGATAAAGTCAAATACACGTGTGATAGCTATAGATATCTAGTAATCGAAGGCTAGTAGTTTTCATAGATCGGCATACAATATTAATTGATCAATAAGGATACAGAGTAGCTTATTGTAACGTTAGTATTATATTTGTTATAAACGGACCAAGGTATAACAAGTGCATTAGGAAAACTAGTTCTTAGAACGTTTGAATTCAATTCTTAACTAATAGGCAAAATATGGGGGATTACATGGCGTATTTGGGTAAGGGTATGCCTGTGGTGGTCGGTTCTCTACAAAGTCAACAGCTTCATTAGTTGTAACGAAAGGGTTACCTACTTGGCATTCCGTGCTCGGAAGTCCTCCTTGGCAAAGCTCACATGTAACAGTTTGAACTTTCATTGCATGCGTGCTCAAACTGTCAATATTTCGTGTTCAGTGCTTACAACTAGGTAGCTAGGGTAGTGACTTCACTAACTTGATGCACTCCGGCTTGCTTCTTTGGCACGTTCCTTTCGGACTGCCATTGACAGCTGTTAGCAGCCATCTCCTCCCACAGCGTATAAGTATCCTCGGGCGTCTTTCTCATCATAGTACCTCCTGATGCTGCATCAATCATAGCGATGTTGAATCGCATCGTCGATCCCGTATCCGTCTCCACGTTTGTAGTGCTGTACGTACGTGACTTGTTCTTCGCCTCCTTGCTGTACGTGAATTTTGTTCCTCCTGTTGCCCACGTTTCTCAGAATGAATGTGTTCAATCTCACGTAACTCTTTCTGCTTAAATCTCCGCGCCTCTCAACAATCTGATCCGTATCAGTAAGCTCTCGTCCCTTCGTTGCTTCCCTCTCTCAATCTGATTTGTATCAGTAAGCTCTCGTCCGATCTTCTCTGCTTACGTTCAGAATCTTCACCCTCACGTAATTTTCTCCTCCTTACTCACGTAAATCTGCTCTCCTTTTCTGGTCACGTCTCTCTTCTCCTTCTGTCTTGTTCACCCGCTTCTTCCCGTCACTTCTCTCGTCTCCCCCTCTTCTGTATTTACGTTCTCTTATCCTCTCTCCGTTTTGCTCACGTCTGTCCCTGGCTCTCCTTTCTCGTCACTCTCTTTCACGTAATAATATATCTTTGCTGTTCACGTTCCTTCTGTTTTTCCAATTCCCGTGACTATCTCTAATATATCTGAATTGATTCCAAGTCAAGTACGTTGGTTGCTCTACGGAGACGGGTCTTTCTCAATCTCTTATGCTCTTTTAAATCCTCTAATATCATATATTATAATATCATATATTATAATATAATATTTCATCCATGTTCGATAATATCCGGTTGTGCTCGATTTGGTCTTTTTTCATTAATTAAAGCTCATTTTCTCGACTTTTATGCATTTGGACCTGGATCCCTGAAATATACAAATATATACCAAAACGCGTAATATTTCCCGGGAATCACTACAAAAATGCCCCTAATTATATATCAAATTAAGTGTAAAAATCACACTTATCAACTCCCCCAAACTTAAGCTTGATCGTCTCGAGCAAGAAATAAAATCACAAAGTAGAGTTCAATATTGAAGACTCAAATAAACCAATTCATAGTCAATCATGTAGCTCAGACATCTCACTTGCAGAAGAACAATAATTAATCAGAAAGTTTAACAAGTTGTGTTTTCTCCTAGATCAAGCAACATGTCGCCAAATTAGAATGTGTGTGTGTGTTATTGCCACTTTCAAGTTCCATGCAATTTTCATAGATCAAAGCATGCTAGTCAATGAAAAGTAAGATTATCGTTGAGCAACTCTTAGTCCTATTTTCAAACAACTTCTCCACTAATGTAGTCACTCCCTAGACTTGGATCAATAGGTCTTTTTAAGCTTGTAGTGTTAGGCCTAGGTGTTGGCTTCAAAGAAAAGATATGATAGCACAAAGAAGAGAGTATAAGCATGTAATGTTCAATTTTTCTAGCACAAATTGAGTTTCTCTTCTTTTTCTTTTAGCCTTGGCCACTTTGGGTCTTAATTAGACATATTTTTTTTCAAGGCTTTATCTATCTTTTTCTTTTCTCATTCATCATTTTTTCAATAATAAACTCATCAAAATATAGCAAATTATATCATCTAATGAGAATCATTATACTCCCATTTGGTAAGGATAATTCTTTTCAATTTAAGCTCATAAAGGTGGGTATAATGAGTTGCCAAAAATAATGTTGAATGGGGGCTAATAGTATGTTAAACATACTCCATTCCTTTTCAATTAGGCTCAAATTGGGATACTACAGATTGATAAATGCATGGTAAGCTTTAAAGGCTCAAACGGTCCAAAGATCGCCTAGATCATTTCCAAGTCAAGTTCATAACTATAACATTTCGCGTCAAAGTGTCATCATCAAATAGTTTCTAAGGTACTCTAAGATGCTAAAAAACAAATCATTAATTTCACAAAGATTATCACTATTGCAAATGCAATTCACAAGATTATGACTCAAATGTGCTCAAAATATTCCTCATCTTTGACATGCTACTCAAAACAAGATATTCACAAACAAGTTTTACAATCAAAACTTAAGTTGACATGCATAGTGAGATTAATATCATCATTGAATAGAGACCACTACTATGATTTATTCTTATCTTACTAATTGAACTCGTAAAAAAAAAAAATTAGCTCATAATAATCGGACGATTCAAGTGTCAATTAAGCACACAACATGTGGATAAAACAAGTAAATATGCAAGCCACTCCCCCAAACTTAAATCAAATATTGTCCTCAATGTTTAAAAGAATCAAAAGGGAAAAAGTAAACTCCCCTTATCAAGACGCTTGCATGAGGGTTGAGGAAGATTGATTCTTGAAAGTTCCAGTGTTGTAGGGGTTCATCTCTTCAACTGAGTACCTTGCAAGAGAAGAATGCAAATGGTAAAATAGTTACCTCGACAGATAAAACAAACTAAATGCTAAAACTTAAAATCAAATAACAAAACTGAATAGCAAAAGGATACGCTTGGGTTGCCTCCCAAGAAGCGCTGATTTCTAGTCGTCGGCTTGACCATCAGAAGCAACCATCAAAGAGCGGCTGCCGCCCATAGTAAGTATCGAATGATACCACGAATGGGTCTTCATTCAATATGCCCTCAAGATTGGCATGAATATAACAGTGTGGGCTCGTCCCTCCAACAACATTGGTCTTGAAGTGGTAGGCATGGGAGAATAATTCTTGACTTGGCTTCATAACTTGGAGGATATATTGTGGTGATGTTGGAATCCATGGGAAATACGGATCCACATATGGCATAGAACATGTCTCCATCGATGGGCTTAAGTCAGAATCTTCGAAGGTCTCTTCCTTTTCCAACATCACTCTCGACTCATCTTCACATGGGAACTCCTCAAATAATGTCTCTAAAGTAGGCTCAATCTCTTGAAGAGGCTCAAGTTCCCTTAAACTTCCATAGTAGTAGGATCACACCCCCAAACTTGGTTGTTTGAGTGATCATCGTCATGAAACCCAACTTGATTCGTCTCTTCTTCCCTAGTATGTATCGTCTCATTCTCTTGACAGCTTGCTAATAAGGTTTCCATGACGCTCACCATATGCTGCTCCAGATGACGCATTGAGTTGGTCTGATTTTCAATCTTTGTCTCACATGATGCCATAAACCTGAGTAACGTATCCTCTAAATGAGCACTGACTTCCGTAGAACTGTCACTCGTCTCTCCCTGATGTGCAAGTGGCGGGTCTGTAAAATGAGGGTCGTGAGGCTTTGGTGGGTATTGGTGGCTCCAACCCTTCAGTGAAGGATTCCAATGCCACTGGTAGTCGAAGTTCGCCATGTCATTAAACAAGTGCAATACATTGTCTTCATCTCTATCAACCAAAGGACTACCAGTTGCCAAAGCTCCGTTGAATATCCATCCTTGTGTGTCCCCATCCAAACTAGTTTGGAAAGTCATTATACCGGTACGTGCTTGCCAAATCGTTGAATCTCTCCCACGCTGCATAGAACGTCTCGAATGGTTGTTGGCCAAATCTTGTGAATGCTTGTTGATGTAGCATCTCCAAGTACCTCACAAGACAAACAAAACAAAAACAAAAAAACAAAAAAAAAACAAATGACTAAACTACAGTTAACTAATCTCGTTTGATATTATTAAAACTAGTCCCCGGCAACGGCGCCAAAAACTTGATCGCTCTTATTTTAAACAGTTATTTCTCAGTGTAGCGATTCTATACCGCAAGTGCACGGTGTCAAGTTTTAGTATAATGATATAAAAAGTACGGATTGTCGATCCCACGAGGACTCGGAAATAAGTACCAAACTCCACTAGTTTAACTATATTTAGCCTACGAAAAATGGTTATAACTAATTAACTCAATAATAAATCCAAACAAACAATAGAGAATAAGAATAAAATCAATAGAGACAATTATCAAGACTTTCGGTTCACCTATGTAATCCCCCACAATTCGCCTATTAGTTAAGAATTAATTCAAACAATCTAAGGTGACGAGTTTTCCTAATTCACTTACAATACCTTGGTTCGGCTATAACAAATCTAATACTAACGTAACAATAAGCCACTCTCGTACCCTTATTGAACAATTAATATTGTAAATCAATCTATGAAAATTTCTAGCCTTCGATTTTGGTAAATCTATTGCTATCACAAGTGTGCTAGATTTTACTTGGTTCGTCTCAACCTAAAACCCACGGCAAAGATCACTTTATCGAATCACAATATCTTATTGTCAATTCAATTGCAATTTAATATCATTCAAGGATGGCCAAAACCATAAAAGCATGAAGAACAATGATCTAAACACATAGATATATAAGAATCAATCAAAACATTCAAATTAAATCATGGGTTCATAACATAGGATCCCCTAAGTCTTGATAACAAACTTAGCCTAGCAACATATTCAAAATCAAATGCAAAAGCATGTTTTTCAACATCAAAAGTGATGTGACTCGTGATTTTTGAATATAAGGTAGAATAAAGTGTTAATGAAAAATAACGATAAACACACCAAGATTTTTACGTGGAAAACCCTCAAATTGAGAGAAAAACCACGGGACCTAGTCCAGTATAAAACTTCACTATAAACGTTGATGATTTACAAGACTCTCTGGACACAAATCACAATCGCTAAATGACTTGTACGAATATTGTTTGAGAAATAACAAAAAAGACCGAACATACATAAATTTGCTCTCTTCGGAGTCTTTTTGCCCAGAAAAATCCAACCCCCTTTATGATGACCTCTGCGGATATTTATAGGACTGTTCCTAGTGATTGGCTCGCGGTGGATCCGGAACACGATGTCCTCTGATCGTGGCTTGACTGGAGCCCAACGTGTTCGAGAAATCCCCGTCCCATTACTGCACGTTTATTCACGCCGGTTAATTTGTTGGTTACTCCCGGGTCTTCCGCTAATCTTTGACCAGAAAACAGAGGAAGGTTTAGCAGCTGTTCGGCAAAACCCTGCTCGGTGCTATCTGCTCGGTGCATTCTGTTCGGTATATGACTTGTTCGGTTCTTGAGGGGATTTTACCCGAGGAAGTCAATATGTCATATGACATCACCTCACCCCCCTAAAGTAAAGCAAGACGAGACTTTTGAAGTCTTGTTTTATTGTCTTCGGGTAAAATCTTAAACTTAACCTGCTCGGGATATTTTGCCGCCCTTTTTTCTCGCTCAAAAATTTCAAATGCCGCGCGACGTTTCGTTTCCCGAGGCACCTTTATGACCGTTCATTCTCTTATTTTTGGACGGTGAAGATTGAATGACTGTTCATATGGTCCCGCTATAAATACCCCTCCCTTTTCTTCATTTGTTTTTACTTTGCTGCATTTTGCTTCCGAGCTAGCACCAGACGATCGAACAACTTTCCCCCGCAGTCTTCCTTTTTTAATTACCAAGTATGATTTCTTCCTCAGCTGACTCTTCATTGCAAGCGATAGATAGGTTCAATGAAGGAGACGCTCTTAGCCCCTCTCCTCAACCATATTCATCTTCTTCTGATAGTGACAGAACTCTAAGCTCCTCTGCCGCGTCAGCTGCTCGTATACAGGAGCAGAGACTTGCTACAGAGCGAGATTTAGTTAAAGCCCGCGTTCCCTGGTTCGAGATCTTCGAGTCTGAGGTCAAATTGACTCAGCACCTCAGCAAAATTCGAACTAAATGGGGGATTTTCGAGGGGACTTCTATTATTGCTCCCCCTTCTGGATCTCGTCCTCACTTACCCCCTAAGGGGTATTTTCCTTTTTATATAGACCAGCTCTGAGGAGGCCTTCGTTTTCCTATCCCTCCTCTCTTTATTGAAGTAGCCTCCTACTTCTGTGTTTCCCTTAGTCAATTATTCCCCAATAGTTATCGACTATTAGCAGGCTTTTTCATAGTACTTTCTTATCTGGGTTTTACCCCTACTCCGAACTTTTTCATTGTTTTTTTCAACTGAACAAGAAAGAGATCGGGCTCTTTTACTTTTCCTCCCGGACAGGGGTTGGCTTCCTTAAAAAATACCCCTCGTCCATAAAAAACTGGAAAAACTCTTACTTTTTTGTTTGTCCGCTCCAGCCTTGGGATTGCCATATGGAGTGGAGGGAAAGTCTCCCGATGGGGAAATCAATCAAGGGTCACCTTGAGGAGGAACCGTATTTGTCGGTTCGTCGTGCACTTGGCGATCAGTGTTTTAATTTGATGGAGCTGATTGACGACGGACTGCTATACTTGTTCCAGTTGAGCCCCAAGGGTGTATCCTTGAAAATGCCCCTCGGTGAGTGCTTTTCAAGCAGTCTTCTGCGTTTTATTTTTGACTTATCATGTTCGGACTAATATTTCTCTGCTCTTCAGAAACAAAAATGATGAAGGCTAGGATTGCCGAGAAGCTGAAGGAGAAGAGCCAGAAAGGTCAAACTTCTAAGGCTGCTACTATTTCTGCCCCTCCCCCGTCTGTCGAGATTTTGACTCCTCCTGAGGAGAGGGCTTCTCCTGAGGGGACTCAAGCCCTTCATCGTCGGAAGAGGGCTACTCCCGAAGGTCCAAGTTCTTCGCCCCAAGCACCTCCCAATAAGAAAACTTCTTCTTCCCTTTCCTTCCGAACCTCGAGCCTCATCTCAACCCGCTCTCGGTGTATCCCGGCCTATCTCGAGATACCATATCCCTTCGTGGACGTACTCCCCCACTGTTCCACTACTGAAAAAACCCGATCCCAAAGCCTCCCACTCCATTTTGTGCTACACCCCCAACTCAGCTGATCGAAAGTACCTCGGGGAACTGACTTTCAGCAACTTGGTAAACGACTTCTCCTCCTCCTTTACTCAGGTAAATGCTTTTACCCATTAATCTATTTCGCTTGTCTTTTTTCAATACATTTATTTGTTACTTTAACTTTATATATGATCTGATGCAGGCCCACATGATGGCGGGTGAACTTCTCACTCGTTTTCATTCAGTTCGATTGGCTGATGGGCAGAACCAGAAGCGCATCAGGCAATTAGAGGGTATGGGTGAGGAGCTGAAGAAAACAGTGAGCCTTCTGGAGGAGCGGCACTTGGCCCTGGTATCAGCTCGGGACAAGGCGGAGCAGGCCCTGGCAGAGGAGCGGACAAAATTCGCTGATCTGGAAGGTGTTAACTCTACTTTGTCAGAGCAGTATAAATCCCTGGCTGAGCAACATCAAGCTGTCTCCGAGCAGCTTGCCCAAGAGAAATCTTCCACTGTTGCTCGTGTGGAAGAACTCTGGCTCTCGAAGAAAGCTGAGTTTTTGAAGTCTCCAGAGTATAGCAACATGGTGGCTGACCGTGCTTACAAGTTCTTTGATCATAGCTTTGAAGCATGCGTCAGCCAATTTGGATCTCAAGGCTACCCAACCGAAGGAGCTTCAAAAGATTTCCTTGATGTCAATGCTGCTCTGGAGAGCCTCCCCGAGGAGCTATTCCAGCCGTAGCGTAGAACTTTTACCTTTTCTTGTATTTCTTTTTCGTTCATTAATGAAATCATTTACTTGTATTTTGGAACAAACTCGCTACCCCGAGCACAAACACTTGGGCAATTTTAGGTTTTAAAATGTAGACCCAACATCCCGATCCCACGAGTAAACAACTAAAATTCCGAACAAAGCTCGCTACCCGAGCACAAACACTTAGGCAATTTTAGGTTTAAAACGTGGACCAAACATCCCGATCCCACGAGTAAACAACTAAAATTCCGAACAAAGCTCGCTACCCCGAGCACAAACACTTAGGCAATTTTAGGTTTAAAACGTGGACCAAACATCCCGATCCCACGAGTAAACAACTAACATTCCGAACAAAGCTCGCTACCCGAGCACAAACACTTAGGCAATTTTAGGTTTAAAACGTGGACCAAACATCCCGATCCCATTAGTAAACAACTAAAATTCCGAACAAAGCTCGCTACCCCGAGCACAAACACTTAGGCAATTTAGGTTTAAAACGTGGACCAAACATCCCGATCCCACGAGTAAACAACTAAAATTCCGAACAAAGCTCGCTACCCCGAGCACAAACACCTAGGCAATTTTAGGTTTAAAACGTGGACCAAACATCCCGATCCCACGAGTAAACAACTAAAATTCCGAACAAAGCTCGCTACCCCGAGCACAAACACTTAGGCAATTTTAGGTTTAAAACGTGGACCAAACATCCCGATCCCACGAGTAAACCGATGATAATTTAATGTTTAAACGTGGACCAAACATCCCGATCCCACGAGTAAACCGATGATAATTTAATGTTTAAACGTGGACCAAACATCCCGATCCCACGAGTAAACCGATGATAATTTAATGTTTAAACATGGACAAAACATCCCGATCCCACGAGTAAATCGATGATAATTTAATGTTTAAACGTGGACCAAACATCCCGATCCCACGAGTAAATCATTAGAATTCCGAACAAACTCGATGAATCAAATACTTTCATTTTATTACTGCTGAATTCATAAAATAAATAAAACAGAAAGATTACACAAAATATTTCTTCAAGTTATGAATGTTCCAAGGTCTTACCAACTTCCGACCTTCATGATAATCCAGCCTGTAGGCTCCTCTTCCGATCACTTCCTTGATTTTGTAAGGGCCTTCCCATTTGGGTGCCAACTTTTTTACCTCACCAGCAGGATTTGTTCTTCGTAACACTAAATCCCCAACTTGAAATGTTCTTGGTCGAACCCTTCGGTTATAGGCATTGGTAATCCTTACTTTATATAGCTCTGTTCTTGCTACAGCTTGTTCTCTTAGCTGATCAATCTCATCTAACTCTTGCATTCTCTTACCCTCGTTCTGCTCTGGATCATAACATTGTACGCGGAGAGATTCAACCCCAATTTCCGCTGGAATGAGGGCCTCCGAACCGTATACCAGACTATACGGAGTTTTCCCTGTAGATACCCGAGGATTTGTTCGGTAAGCCCACAAGACTCCAGGTAGTTCATTTACCCATTCTCCTCGGGCCCCTTCCAACTTCGTCTTAATCCCATGTAATAGAATACGGTTAATAACTTCGACTTGCCCATTTGACTGTGGATAGGCTACTGACGTGAATACTTGCTTGATTTTTATATCCTCGCACCACTCCTGTAGTTTCTTTCCCTGAAATTGCCTTCCATTATCCGAAATAATTCTCCTCGGTATTCCGAACCGACATACTATGCTTCTCCATAAGAATCTGATGATTTCCTCCTCAGTTATTTTTGCTAGAGGCTCAGCTTCCACCCATTTAGTAAAGTACTCAACTGCTAGTATGAGGAATTTTCTTTGCCCCGTGGCAAGAGGAAAAGGTCCGACGATGTCCATCCCCCATTGATCGAAGGGACAGGAAGTAATACTGCTATTTAGGACCTCTGCGGGTATATGAGATAAATTTGCTAGTTTCTGGCATTTGTTACATTTTTTAACAATTTCTTCGGCATTTTCTCTCATACTGGGCCAATAGTATCCTGCCCGAAGGGCTTTCTGATATAACATATTACTTCCCGAATGATTCCCACAACAGCCTTCGTGAATCTCCTTTAGCAAATGTTCTCCTTCTTGTACTGATGTGCATTGCAAGAAGGAAGCTGAAAATCCCCTTTTGAACAATTTACCTTCTGCTAACACAAAACGCCTCTCCAGTCTCTTCACCCGAGCAGCTTCCTTCGGATCTAATGGCAACACCCTATTTTTCAAGAATTTAATGATATGCTCTCGCCAATCGGATATGATACAAGGCTCCAAATTCATTATACTGTTGATAGCTATGTGCGAGACCAAAAGATCTTGTACCAGCACTTTCCTGTTCTTCCACTCATGAATGGAACTGGCCAACTTTGCGAGTGAATCTGCTCGGTTATTATCTTCTCGTGGTATTTGCTTCAATTCCACTTCCTGGAACTGAGTCATTAATACTTGAGCCTTCTCCACATTTTTTTTCAACTTTTCTTCTTTCACCTTGTACACCCCATTTACCTGCTGAACAACAGCATTGAATCCATGAACACTTTTACTTTCCGAGCTCCGGCGTCTAATGCTACTCGTAAACCTGAGAGGAGAGATTCGAATTCGGCTTCATTATTTGAAGAATGAAAACCGAACTGAATAGCTATGGCAATTTCCTCTCCTTCTGGACTGATCAGTATAATTCCTGCACCGCTTCCTATTTGAGTAGATGATCCATCTACAAATAGGCTCCAATCTTTTTCTTCGCGAGTATGAGTCACTTCAACCAAGAAATCAGATAAGGCCTGAGCTTTGATGGTAGTCCGAGGCTGATAAGAAATATCAAACTCACTCAATTTTGTGGCCCATTTCACTATCCTTCCTGAAATTTCAGCTTTTGACAAGAGCCTTCCTAAGGGAGTGCTCGTTACCACCATGATAGGGTGAGATAAAAAAATACGGCCGAAGCCTTCTTGCCGTGATCACCAGAGCCAAAGCTAATTTTTCAATTTCAGGGTATCTTTGTTCAGCTCCTTGCAAAGCTCGACTGACATAATATACTGGTTCCTGCTGCCCTAAGTTCTCTTGAATTAACACCGAGCTGACAACTTCCTCGGTTACCGACAAGTAGACGAGGAGGGTCTCATTGTGCTCGGGTTTATTCATTAAGGGTAACTGAGCTAAATATTCTTTCAAGTCTTCGAAAGCCTTCTGACACTGATCATCCCACTCGAACTGCATTCCTCGCCTTAATGCTTTAAAGAAATGCAAACTCCTATCAGCCGATCTAGATATGAATCGACTAAGCGCTGATATTCTTCCTGCTAACCTTTGTACTTCGTTCAAGGTCCGAGGAGGGTTCATTTCTCGGATTGCTCGGATTTTCTCAGGGTTAGCTTCCACACCTCTCTCTGTCACCATGTACCCCAAGAATTTTCCACTATGAATTCCGAAGGTACATTTGGCTGGATTTAATTTCATGCCAAATCTTCTCAAAGTGGCAAAGACTTCCTCCATATATTCGATCAGATTTTGGGCCTTCTTGCTTTTGATTAGGACGTCATCAACATAAACCTCCACGTTCCGTCCTATTTGATCTCTGAACATCTTATCCATCAGTCTCTGATAAGTAGCCCCAGCATTTTTCAATCCGAAGGGCATTACGACATAGCAAAAAGTTCCTCCCGCTGTGACAAAGCTAACCTTGGACTGATCCTCGCGGGCTAAGGGGATTTGATGATATCCCTGATAAGCATCCATAAGACATAACATCTCATGTCCCGCAGTAGAATCCACTAATTGATCAATCCTCGGCAATGGATAACAATCTTTGGGACACGCTTTGTTCACGTCCCGAAAATCTACACACATCTTCCACTTGTCTCCTGCTTTAGGTACTAGAACCACATTTGAGAGCCATGTAGGGAAACTAATCTCCCGTATATGGCCTGCCTTCAGCAACTCCTCTACTTGTTTAGCTATGACGGCATCCTTCTCGGGTCCAAAATGCCTTCTCTTCTGCTTAATTGCCCGAGCACTCGGGTCCACATTTAGATGATGCTCAGCAATCTCAGGTTTTACCCCAATTAAATCAGAGGTATTCCAAGCGAACACATCCACGTTATCTATTAAGCACTCAATCACCCTTTTCCTCAATTCTGGATCCAACTTGGATCCAATGCGAGTAGTTTTCGCCGGGTGACCTAACACGATACTCATAAATTCCTCTTCGGGGACTATCCGCTCCTCCGCCTCAGGCTGTCCATGTTTCCTCTTATTATTTCCTCGCTCCCCTTCTTCTCTATTATTTCCCTTGTCTTGCTTTAACTCTTGCACATAGCATTTTCTTGATGAACTCTGACTTCCTCTTACTTGTCACACTTCCTCTCCTACTAGGAATTTTATCTTCAAGTGGTAAGTAGAAGCAACCGCTTCGAAGGCCGTTAATGCCGGCCGACCCAATATTATATTATAGGAGGAAGGTGCATCGACTATGAGGAAGGTGATCATCTTTGTCTTTGTCTTGGACTCCTCTCCTAATGTGACGGGTAAAGACACTTGTCCATAGGACTTATGACTTCTCCGGTAAACCCATGCAAAGAAGTATTCACTTTTTGTACAGCTATACTTCCCAATTCCATCTGTTTCAAAGTGTTAAGGAAGAGCACATCTGCCGAGCTGCCTGTATCGACGAAGATTCTTTGCACATTGTAGTTGGCCACTGTGGCTGAAATAACCAATGCATCCTCATGGGGAAAATAAATCCCTTGTAAATCTGCAGGTCCGAAAGCTATAGAAGGACTCTCCTGAGTATGACTTGGATTAATGGATAACACTTCGAGTCTTCGAGCATAACTTTTTCTTGCTCGGTTAGAATCTCCACATGATGTTCCTCCCGAAATCATATGTATAGTTCCTCGGTTAGGAACATTGCTCACGGTTCTTTCCCTGGTAACTTGATTTCCTCCCTCCACTCTTTCCCCTCGTACTGCCCAAGGAACTGGCTGAAGTGCTCCTCTCCCTGGATTAACATTATTCCGAGGGAAAGGAGCACTGTTCCTCAGGTCATCGTCAGCTCCTCGCCTTACACCCATTCTTCCTTCATGAACGCTCCCTCCTCGGGTGCTTCCTCCTCGGAATAATCCTCTTCCATAAGGTCCCCCCGACCCCGCTTCGTCATAATTCATGGCTACCTCCCGATAAGATCTCATCGGTAGGTATTGATCAAAGTTCCTCTTAGGCTGTTCCAGTGGCCTCTCGTTCCTATTGACTTCACCACCATTTTTTATTTCCTTCTTCTGTTTCATCCTCTGCGCTTCCTCCAAATTAATATATTTAGAGGCACGTCCTAGTATTTCAGACGTCACATGCGGAACATCAAGGCACGCTTGATTGAATCTTTTCAGAAAATCCCGCAGGGACTCCTTATCCATCTGCCTGAGACCGAACAAACTCAAGGTTGTTCTCTTGCAACTTCTACTGCTCGCGAATTGATGAAGGAACAACAAGCTGAATTTAGGAAAGGAATCACTATTCCTGATGGTAATTGATTGAACCACGATTGAGCAGCGTCAGCTAGGGTAGTCAATAACACTCTACATTTCACCCCATCTGACAGCTGATGAAGGAGTGAAGCATTCTCAAATCGAGACAAATATTCTTCTGGATCCGTGCTGCCATCATAATTCCCCACACTTAAAGTTCTAAAATTAAGAGGCAGAGGATCATCAATGACTTGAGGAGTGAATGTGGTGCTCCTCCTTGCCGAGTTAATACGACCTTCCACTTTATTGCTCATTTTTTGTAACTCCTCCTTTAAATCCTCAATTTGATGGTGCAAAGCCCTATCTATTTCATCATTCGAATGATTGGGAAAGTCTTTCAATTCTTCAGCCTCCTCCTCCGACTTCTTTATAGAGGTTGAGTCTTCCTCTTCTTCCTTATTTTCTTCCTGACAGGGGGTCATAAATTGTTTCATAACTTCTCCGACAGTTTTAGCAATCATCTCAGTCAAATGTTCCATGGGTATTCCTCCGGTGGGTAATACTCGTGAAACATTCTGCGATGATCCAACCTCCCCTGCTACTTCTGCTTCTGGGCATGAACGTGGGGGGGGGGGGGGGGGGGGGGGGGGGGTCGTTGGTTTATCCCTTCCCGACATTGGCCCTCGCCCTTTGCTTCTAACCATTTCGCTTTGGATTCTTAATGAAATATCCTTGCTTCAACGTCTTTACTCTTTATTTTCCACAGACGGCGCCAATTATGTGACTCGTGATTTTTGAATATAAGGTAGAATAAAGTGTTAATGAAAAATAACGATAAACACACCAAGATTTTTTACGTGGAAAACCCTCAAATTGAGAGAAAAACCACGGGACCTAGTCCAGTATAAAATTTCACTATAAAGGTTGATGATTTACAAGACTCTCTGGACACAAATCACAATCGCTAAATGACTTGTACGAATATTTTTTGAGAAATAACAAAAAAGACCGAACAGACATAAATTTGCTCTCTTCGGAGTCTTTTTGCCCAGAAAAATCCAACCCCCTCTATGATGACCTCTGCGGGTATTTATAGGACTGTTCCTAGTGATTGGCTCGCGGTGGATCCGGAACACGATGTCCTCTGATCGTGGCTTGACTGGAGCCCAACGTGTCCGAGAAATCCGCGCCCCATTACTGCACGTTTATTCACGCCGGTTAATTTGTTGGTTACTCACGGGTCTTCCGCTAATCTTTGACCAGAAAACCGAGGAGGGTTTAGCAGCTGTTCGGCAAAACCCTGCTCGGTGCTATCTGCTTGGTGCATTCTGTTCGGTATATGACTTGTTCGGCTCTTGAGGGGATTTTACCCGAGGAAGTCAATATGTCATATGACATCAAAAAGCATTAAGAAATTAAATAGGAACAAACAAAGTTTAAAAATACGTATAAACTAGGGATGTTGAATCGCGTCGTCAATCTCGTATCCGTCTCCACGTTTGTAGTGCTGTACGTACGTGACTTGTTCTTCGCCTCCTTGCTGTACGTGAATTTTGTTCCTCCTGTTGCCCACGTTTCTCAGAATGAATGTGTTCAATCTCACGTAACTCTTGCTGCTTAAATCTCTGCGCCTCTCAACAATCTGATCCGTATCAGTAAGCTCTCGTCCCTTCGTTGCTTCCCTCTCTCAATCTGATTTGTATCAGTAAGCTCTCGTCCGATCTTCTCTGCTTACGTTCAGAATCTTCACCCTCACGTAATGTTCTCCTCCTTACTCACGTAAATCTGCTCTCCTTTCCTGGTCACGTCTCTCTTCTCCTTCTGTCTTGTTCACCCGCTTCTTCCCGTCACTTCTCTCGTCTCCCCTTCTTCTGTATTTACGTTCTCTTATCCTCTCTCCGTTTTGCTCACGTCTGTCCCTGGCTCTCCTTTCTCGTCACTCTCTTTCACGTAATAATATATCTTTGCTGTTCACGTTCCTTCTGTTTTTCCAATTCCCGTGACTCTCTCTAATATATCTGAATTGATTCCAAGTCAAGTACGTTGGTTGCTCTACGGAGACGGGTCTTTCTCAATCTCTTATGCTCTTTTAAATCCTCTAATATCATATATTATAATATCATATATTATAATATAATATTTCATCCATGTTCGATAATATCCGGTTGTGCTCGGTTTGGTCTTTTTTCATTAATTAAAGCTCATTTTCTCGACTTTTATGCATTTGGACCTGGATCCCTGAAATATACAAATATATACCAAAACGCGTAATATTTCCCGGGAATCACTACAAAAATGCCCCTAATTATATATCAAATTAAGTGTAAAAATCACACTTATCACCTATTAGTTAAGAATTGAATTCAAACGTTCTAAAGTGACTAGTTTTTTCTAATGCACTTGTTATACCTTGGTCCGGTTATAACAAATCTAATACTAACGTTACAATAAGCTACTCGTATCCTTATTGATCAACTAATATTGTTTGTCGATCTATGAAAACTACTAACCTTCGATTCCTAGATATCTGTAGCTATCACACGTCTATTTGACTTTATCTCTCGATCTCAGTCTGAAATTCACGGTATAAATATATCGTATTGCAATGTTATCTCTCGATCTTAATTACAATAAATTATCATTCAAGGATGGTCAAACCCTCAAAAGCATGAAGAACAATAATCTATACACAAAGTTATGTAAGAATCAATCAAAAACCTTAAATTTGAATTATGGGTTCATACAAAGGATCCCCTAAGTCTTGACAACAAACTTAGCAAACAATAGTCATCAAATAATAATGCATCAAATTGTTTTTCACATTCTAAACATCAAAATCTAATGAAAATATAGAACTAAATTTAGAAATAAGGAAATAGCGAGAAGCGTTGACTCCTTGCGTTGCTCCGTCGTCCCGTCTCTTCCTATGCGTCTTCTCTTCAATGGTTTTGTGGTGTATGGATGATTAGATGGGATGAAGATTGATGGTGGCTGATGATTGTAGGGTTTTTTTAAGTGCCGAAAATTCCAATTTTCGTCCAATGCAATCTATATATAATAGGAAGAGTTTCACTAAGGTTGGACACAAAATATCCAAGATGGAAATAAAATCCCAAAATTTTCGATTTCTGGCAATCGATCAAGCAAAAATCTCGATCGATCGAGAATTTTTTCTGACCAGCTCGATTGATCGAGCTACAATCTCGATCGATCGATCTTGCTTTTCTTTTTTTTTTTTTTGCTTTTATTCCTTGGTTTCCACGCGTTCACTAGGTTTGGTTCTTTTTCATCATTTTTGGCTCATTTCCTCCACTTTATGCATTTGGACCTAGATTCCTGAAATATACAAATATAAACGCGTAATATTTTCCAGGAATCACTACAAAAACGCTCATATTCTTATATCAAATTAAGTGTAAAAATCACACTTATCAGATACATATCTTATTTTCGTGGATTCGGATTCAAATTAGTATACCAGCATCTATAACATCTCGGAAAAAAATGTATATGCTTTATAAAATAATAATGGTCTCAAGATTTTTGAATTTGGAGATTGTAGAAGGAAAGTAGCGATCAGTGAAGTATGCATTGGTGAAAGTAAGGTAATGAACTAGGTTCCGTGATTTCATCAAGGAACCATAGTCTATTTTAAATCCGTCAACCACCCTGACTAGCGAAAACATTGAAATGAATGACGATAACCCTAGCATATAGAAAGAAAAATATAGAAGACAACGGACGTGTGGGACGTAAAAATCATCTGGAAGAGATGCCACAATTACCGAACGACATTGCATATTTTGGATCTCTGCATGACTAAAAGTATTAGTATACCAGTATCTATAGCGTTGAAGAAACTTTTCTTCCTGGCCTTTTTTGATGCTCAACTCCCTTAAGAAGAAGAATCGGAACGATTCGTGGACCTAGGCTTGAAACCCGGTAAATTAAGTGCAACATCAATGGCGGATTTGCCAGAAGTGGATGAACGCCCTAAGTCCGAGAAATTCGTGAAGTACAGATCATCTATGGCTGGTTTGCCAGAGGATGAAGACGACCTGTTAGAATCGCGAGAAGTCATGGAATTGATTCGCGAAACCAAAAAAATTCAGGAAAAAAATGCGAGAAAAATATCACAGATCAACTTCGATCAATCGATCGAGTGATCAATCACATGATAAAGACAATCTGGATCTGAATTTGAAACATTCTAATGCAGCAAAGAAAATGATCTGGTTGAGGGGGGTGAAGGTGGAGATCAATGGGTATTTTAGATATAGTTAATGGACTAATTAGATTAGGGTTTGATAAAATAGACTTAGTTGAAAGAAGTTCTTAAAAGTTGTATTTAATTGAAAAGAATATATTTGATAGATTTAGTTGAAAGATGTTTTGGTAAGTGGTATCTATAGTAATTTTCTCAACTTTTTTAAGGCTATGATGCACGGACACTCCTAAAAATCATTCATTGCAGTGTCGGATACTTCTCGGACACCGACACTTCTCGAACACTCCTCGGACACATGTCGGACAGGCCACGTGGCGTGTCCATTATTTTATTAATAAAATAAAATCGGACACCACTCCCCTCAAAATCGGACACCCGTGTCGGACATGGCAGATGGGCATGTCCGAGTTGTGTCCGATATAGAAAGAACACTTTTGGGTGATAATTGTACAATTTAAAAAGTTTTTGGCTAAAATGAAATTTAGAGGTATTACTTAAGCTCTATTTAATTGAAGTAATATACATTTGTTGTTATTATGAGTGATACTATGATGATTTCAGTGACATACATTTATATATATTATTTTGAATTTGAGAAGAATATTTTTGGTGTTGTATACGTGTTTGTTAAACTTTATATTAATTAAAGTTATATGTATTTGGTGTTAGTATGCGTGATATTATGATGATTCCAGTGGCATGCATTATTTATATGTTTATTGAATTTGTGAAGAATATTTTTATTAATTTTACATAGTTTTAGAATTTAAAAAATAATATTTGTAATATATATATGGCATGCATTATTTATATGTTTATTGAATTTGTTAAGAATATTTTTGTTAATTTTACATAGTTTTAGAATTTAAAAAATAATATTTGTAATATATATATATATATAGCGTGTCACAGCCATGTGTATCCTGAAATTTTGAAAAACGTTGTCATCGTATCGGTGTCGTGTCAATGTTTAGTGTCCGTACATCGTAGTTTTAGGGGCATAATAAAAAAAAAAATTGAGGAAGCATGATAAACTATTTTACTCCACGTGAAAATGTCTGATCTTGGGGTTATCACCAAATTTTAGGTACCTTCCACAAATATAATACTTTTAGGCTCCGTTTGGAGTCCGTGATAACATTAGTTATCACGGTATTACTTATCATATCCCATGTTTTTTTTCGATTTTTAACACAAATTATCCCACCATATTATCACACTCTAATCCCACTTTATAACAAAATGACATAAATACCCCTTCCCGCCTTTTTCACTATCTCAAAATTTGAAATTCCCGCCAAAAAATAATTATATATTATTATTATTATTATTATTATAACTATTATATATATATATATACACATGCGTGTTTGTATATATATATATATATATATATATATATATATATATATAATAATAATAATAATAATGTATATAAATTATATATATTACTATTATTATTATTATATATGCATAAATATATATATTATTATGTAATAATAATAATTATTATTATAATATGTTATTAATATAATAATTTTTATATATTATGTATATACTCTTATTATTATTATTCTTATTATTATTATTATTCTTATTATTATGTATATAAATTATATACCGACGCACGCACGTATATTTATATATATA
The DNA here is from genome assembly GCA_907163345.1 of Haberlea rhodopensis. Classification (NCBI taxonomy): domain Eukaryota; kingdom Viridiplantae; phylum Streptophyta; class Magnoliopsida; order Lamiales; family Gesneriaceae; genus Haberlea; species Haberlea rhodopensis. The sequence continues at coordinate 174,360 of CAJQUN010000619.1, read as the reverse complement.
TCTATATCTATATCTATATCTCTCTATTTATTCTGTTTCTTCTTATATCTTCTGATTATCTCTCTCTCTTCTCCTCCTGTCTCTCCCTTCTCTCTCTCTTCTCTCTCTCTTCCTCTTCTTCTTCTCTCTGTCTCTCCTCCTCTCTCTCTTCTCCTTCTGTTCTTCTCTCTCTCCCTCTTCTGCTTCTTCTTCTTCTCTCTTCTGCTTCTTGTCTTATCTTCTTATTATCCTCTCTTTCTTCTCTCTCTCCCTCCCCCGAATCTATCTCTATATATTTCATTAATCAAATTATTATATATATTTATATTATAATTATTATTATTCTATATTATGATCACTGTATTATATTAATATTATACATATATTTTTTGATTATATATATCTTAATTTATATATATATTTTTATTATTCTGGTTATTATTATTATTTATTTCTTTTCTTAATATTATCTATCTTTTTTATTATTCTCTTATCCTGTAATCCTAATATATATTCTTACCTCTTATATATACTATTCTTCTTATCTCTATCTCTATCCGTCTATCTCTCTTCTTTCCTCTTCTCTTTTCTTCTTCTCTTCTCCTGTCCTCCTCCTCTCTCTTCTTCCCTATTCTCTTCTCTATCTTCTTCTTCTTCTTCTTCTCTATCCATCCGTGTCTCTCTCTATCTATTCTCCTTCCTGTTATCTTTTATTATTATAATAATAAGGGTATTTTTGTCATTTTATCAAATAATAATCCTTATCAACAATCTTATCCTCCAATCAAACATTATATAATTTATCACATACTATTTTTACAATCATTTCACAACTTTTTAATCATTACATTATTTATCATATCCATCACTTCAAACGGTACCTTAGTTATCGTTTAAAGTTATATATGTGATCTTGGGGTTATCATCAAATTTTAGGTACCTTTCACAAATATAATACTTTTAGTTACCGTGTAAAGTTATATATATATATATATGAAAATGATAAATTATGAGATGATGATAAATAATATAGTGTGATAAATTATATGGTGTTTGATATGATTATAAAAGTATAAGTTAATTTTAGTGTCTGTTGTAATAACTAAAACATCATCATTTCAAATTTTGGAGAAAATTTCATAATTTTGGAATTAAACTAAATGAAGTAAGTTAAAAAATTTGGATGAAATTTTGAATTTTACAATAGTAAAAAAATGTGGAAATGACATATATGTCATTGTGCTACAAAGTTAGAATAAAATGTGATAAATTTGATAGAATAATGTTGTGAATCAACTAAACATTGGATAAAAATAATATATAAAATATCATTTCCTACCCTTATCCCTAACTTCAAATACACCCTTAGTATATATCAACACCTTTAATTAGACTAATTGGTTATTAGCACTTCATAATTGGTAACATGGTTATGTTAATGGTAATTTCATTTATTAATTATTAAATTATGCTCTTTACTTGGTATATTAGTTTATTGTGATTTTAATTCTTAACTATCTTTATTTTGTGTATTTATACGTAGGTAATGAAATAGATCAAGTATTAAAGCAACTTTAGCCTGTGATGAATCAAAACTTCTGGAGATTATTGATGAAGATAAACATGAAAGAGATGGAAAAGAAGAAGATAAAACAATGCAATGGTAGATGAATTTGAAGAACTTTGTATGATTGTATCGTGTATTTAGTTTTTTAAAAATTTTATTAAAATATATGCACTTGTATTTTGTTATATATATATATATATATATTTTTTAAAGAGAAACATTATATATAATATCAACCCAAACAGTCCAAGTTTACACAAAGACTAATACGTAAAGGAAGATAATCAAAAAACGAAGTAGACGTGCCAGAGAAATTGCCTTCTGCAGCTAGAAAATGTGCTATTGGATTAGCTTCCCTTTAGCAGTGTTGCACATTGATGCCAAAAACACAGATATTCTGAATATCTTTAATTATAGGAGCTTCAAGTGCAATCAGAGGCATTTCTTCAATGGCCCAAACATGGGCACTTATTTTGTTATCTAATGATAGTGACTCTTGAATTATTTGGTTAAATATGTAATGAATAATATATGAATTATGGCTATAACTGTTGTCTTTATTCTTAGGTTTTAAAAGAAAAAAAAATGGTGGGTTAGTCCTCACAATCTACAGCCCAAGGTAGGTGGGTTAAGTTGTGTTGAGGTTTTTTCAACTTGTCAAATTGACCGGGCCAAGACATCATGACCTATTAGATGCCGGACTTGACGAGTTGGTGTAGACTGACAAGTTTTTATAGCTCTAATGGTCACTAACATAGTTGAGTAAGATGTTTTAAGGTTGTTGATATAAGGCCGAATTTACCTTATTATGCGCCCATACTTATCTAATACAATCTAAAAAAAAAAAATCAAAAAACACGTGAAATAAAAACATAGTTTCTAAAACAACTATAGAGTAAAAGATACATTAAGTTTTAATTAGATAGCAAATTGATGCATAAATTTTTATTAATAGCTTACTCTATACATAGTAGTCAAATTATTGTCATTTTTGTTAAATTTAACTATAATACGTATTTTACCCCTTTTTCGTAAAATTGAAAAATTTAAAATTAGGTATATTTACATAATTAATACAATATGTAAATAATTTTAAATAAATATAAATTAGATATTTTATTTGATTAATATTTTTATTTATGCATACTAATTTACAAATTTCTCATTATATATTTTTGGGAAAATATTCAAATAATAAATTGAATCTAATCAAAATATTTAACAAAAATATAATGGATAATTTCAAATACTATTCTAAATTTAAAAATTATTTGATATGACAAATATTTTTTTATTATGGATGACTTTCAATGGAATTTTTATTTAGAGAGCTTATAAGGTCTATCAAACACTCTGATTAAACTACGAGGAAAACTTTTATGGATTAATTTTTTATTTTATCATAAAAGAACATATAATATTTCAACAACCACTAACAATATCAGTGAGTTTTTGCCAATTTACTTGTATATCCATTTAATTTTTATCAATTGATAATAAGGTGAGCATTCGGTCGACTTAACCGAACATTTTTTAATAACTCAACCGAACTTTTTAAAAATAATTGGTTTAACCGAATGAGTAAAAATATCGATTTATTTGATCGATAACTGAATTAACGGATATTTTAAAAAATAATAACAAACTGGATTTAAAAAAAATAAAAAAGTAAAAAATATCAGTAATAAGATTTATCTAAGTGGACTTACTTATAAATCCCTAAAGCTATTTTATGTTTATGATTCAGTCCCTATTAGTAATTTAAAACTTTGCACATTTTTATGTTTGATTTTACTCCCTAATACATGTTTTTACTAAAATATTATATCTTCCACCTTTTCTCTTTCTTCCTCCCATCGTTTTATGTTTTCTCTTTCCTCCATTTAACACAATTTCTTCCATATTTTCTCATAATATCATTATCTTACAAAACAAATGCCATATTTGGGTTCAAATCTTCAAGCCCCACATTCAGCCAATTGGAGATACTTTCATGCCTTGCAATTCGAAAACATGCTGCACATTCAAACCTCCAAACTTTATGTCTTCAGTCAACCCACAATAACAGAACTAAGCATTCGGGTTCAAATCTCCCAGGCACGTTCATGCTCCAGATGCAGGAGTCAAAGAATGAGAACTGAAGGCAGAAAATTAATGAATGAACAAAGGACATAGCTTTCTTGCACTTGATCGTTGTGTGTAGAAGAAATTTGTGTGACCACTCGAATGCAGTTGTGGAATTGAATCTGTTTTTTTAGAAGATATGCACAGATCTTACCAATTTCGAAGGACTATTAATGGGTCGAGATATCCTTAGACGATAGAGAGGAGATTGAGGAATTTAGTAACACTGGGGAGAATATAAAAAGCAATTACTTTTCGCATTGACATAAGTACATATCAAGAAACAAGCAAGTACTATCACTTTTGATAATTGACAACAAATCAAGCACTCATTGACAATAAATTAGGTACTCATTCACTCCAAAGTAAACACATATTCAGGTCAGCCCAGATAATAAATAGTCGTACAAGTATTAAAAAATTGACAAATTATTAAGAAGCACGATTTCAAATAAGGTAAAAAAACAAAGAATGTAATTGTAAGTACTTGGTTTGTATTTAAAATATACCAGTTTTACATTTCAAAATACTCCCGTTGTGATCAAAAGGTATACATTGTGTGTGTTGAAAAGAAATTGTCTCAATTGGGGCCAAATAATGAACGATAATTTCAAAGTACTTGGTTCGTATTCAAAATGTACCTATTTTACATTTCAAAGATACTAAGTTTGTGTTTAAAAAGTGCTCATTTCGTGTGTTAAAAAGGAATTGTCTCAATTGGGGTACTATATACATTTAATCGTGGTACTAGATAACACATTTTGTGGTATCATATATACAAAAAAATAACATTAAGCTAAATAACATAATTTGTGGTACTAGGTACCATAATTCATGGTACTAAATAACATAATTTACGGTATTTAATAAGCTAATTTGTAGTACTAAGTAACATAATTCGTGGTACAAAATAACGTTATTTGTGGTATTGTATAACATAATTTGTGGTACTAAGTAACATAATTCATTTGATCTCATGTGTTTTTAAACACACCACCTAGTACTTTTTTAACATAACCCGAGTACTTTTTGAACATAAAGTTGTTTGAATACAATCAAGCACCAATATCTTAACATTCATTTGATACCATCAAGTGCTTTTAAACACACCAACGGGGTACTGTTTGAACACAACATGAGTATTTTTTGAACATAAAGTAAGTACATTTTGAATGCAAACCAACTATCATTCTCTTAACAAGCATTTGATACCACCAAGTGCTTTTGAATAGAGCAACTGAGTACTTTTTGAACTTAACCCGAGTACGTTTTGAACATAAAGTAGGTACGTTTTGAATAAAAATCAAGTATCATTATCTTAACATTCAGTTGATAATAAATGCTTTTAAACACACCAACCGAGTACTTTTTGAACACAACCGAGTAGTTTTTGAATATAAAGTAGGTGTCGTTTTAATATAAACCAAGTACCATTATCTTAACATTCATTTGATATCACCAAGTGCTTTTAACACACCAACAGAGTACTGTTTGAACATAACACGAGTACGTTTTGAGCATAAAGTTGGTACATTGAATACAAACCAAGTATCATTCTCTTAACATTCATTTTATACCACCAAGTGTTTTTAAACAGACCAACCGAGTACTTTTTGAACATAAGTATGTTTGAATTCGTAATGTCAAGTGTAGATTTGGTACATTCTGAATTCGAATACATTTTGAATTCCTAGTGGGTATCAGAAGAATCCAAGAGTTACCCTATTTTAGAAGTGTCACACACCTTATAGAAAATGTTATGTTGAATTGTCCATGTCAAATTCTATAATGATTGGAGTGCACAATTTAAGATGCCAAAAAAAGATGTCAACATATACATTAGTAGTACAATAATGGTCGCCGATTGAAGTTATGAAGCGTCAAGGCACACTCGATAACCAAAAAATGTTGGATCAATCATCTAATTTAAACTTTTTCAATGTAATTACCATTTTTTTACTAAGAAATGATGTCAACATCCCTTGATTGGTCTAATTGAGACCACCATGCTTTTAAACACACCAAACATTTTCAAATAAAAAGAGTATATGTCAAATGTACAATAAGTACATTTTGCATACAAAGCAAGTACATTTGTCTTAACATTCATCGCTTGACACCAAGTGTTTTTAAACACACCAAACGAGTACATTTCAAACATAAGACGACTACTTTTATAATATAAAATATGTACATTTTGTATATAAACCAAGTACTATGAAATTTTCATCCATCATTTGGCAACAATTGAGACATGATTCTCGTAACACAAATCGAGTATCTTTCAAACATAAGACAAGTATATTTATAGCATAACATAGGTACATTTTGTATGTAAACCAAGTCATATAAAATTTACATCCCTCGTTTGGCAACAATTGAGACCTGCTTCTCGTAATACACAACGAGTATCTTCAAATGTAAGACAAGTATATTTATAGCATAACATATGTACATTTTGAATAGAAACCAAGAATTTTCCAATTATCATCCATGTTTGGCCCCTTGAGACAAATGCTTTTTAGCTTGCAAAAATGAGTATTTTTTGAGCGACAGCCAAGTATATGTTAAATATAACATAAGTACATTCTAAGTAAGACACAAGTACTTTCTAATCCATGTTTGGCCCTAATTGAGAAATGGTTTTCAACACAAAAAACTTATACTTTTGGTACACGAACCGAGTATATGTTAAATACTAATAAGTACATTCTAAATACAAAGCAAGTACTTCCAATTATCATCAATGTTTAACCACAATTGAGACAAGTGTTTTTCAACTCACAAAACGAGTACCTTTGAAGCAACAACCAAGTAAATGTTAAATATAAAATAAGTACATTATAAATACAAAACAAGTACTTTCCAATCCATGTTTGGTCATAACTGAGACAAATGTTTTTCAACACACAAAACTAGTACTTTTAATACGTGAACCGAGTATATGTTAAACATAGAATAAGTACATTCTAAATACAAGGCAAGTACTTTCCAAATATTCGAGACAAATGCTTTTCAACTCACAAAACGAGTCCCTTTGGAGCAACAACCATGCATATGTTAAATATACATAAGTACATTCTAAATACGAAACAAGTGCTTTCAATCCTTGTTTCCCCATAATTGTGACAAATATTTTTCAACACACTAAATTGGTACTTTTGATACAATGAACTGTACGGACCCCGAACCCTTAACCCTCAATTAGTGTATTAACCCATGTATTTAGTGCATACAATCATGTAATGATGGAGAAAACCACATGCAACCATAGCATAATATACCAATAATAAAATTTCTAGCATTATTCCATGTAATGTCCAAATCCCCCCAACCAAGTCATGCACCTTTATTAACATGTTCTCAATTCATTTAGCAATTCCTTAATTAATTGCATACAACCCATAAATAAAAAAAGAAAGGCACAAACCCTCTATACAACCCATATACACATATAGCAGTGCTCACATGCGAGCATCAATGTGTATTTTATGTATAAAGCTCCCTACTCAAAACCCACACTAGTACCTCGATCCTGGAAGTACCTCCAATCCATAGCTTGATCTCAACTCCGGAGCTACCGATGTACCTGTTCCACCTGCCCCAACAGAGACAGCCCCGACACGGGGTGAGCATACCAATACCACCGATCCAATAATCACAATATCACAATTCATAATTTACAGAACATAAAGCTGTAAACGTAAAAAATACTCAATGTATAGTATCGTAAGCACATAGGATTCCCCGCGATGTTCCTGTTCTCACAATAACAAAACCATTAAATTCCCAAAATCAGTTAATCATCACATTGATTAACTACGCCCATTCTTACCATGCCAGTATCATAATTAAGTATGAATAAATCATTCAACTAATGATTATAGATAACACATAAATCTATGCCATAATTCCATAATTCGAGCACATCATATTTCATCGCTCGCTCAATAGCGGCGGCATTCCATACTCTCGCACGCTCAACAGCGGCGGCATCGTGACCGATGTTCGCTCCATAGCGACAACATCCCAATCATTGTTCGCTCAATAGCGGCACCATATAATTCCCAATGCATATCAAGTGATTGCAACAACCATATATGATTCATGCACATGACAATAATGCATATCAAGTGATTGCAACAATCATATATTATTCATGCACATGACAATAATATATCTATGTATGCTCGTACGTTACACGTACCTTATAGTCCGATAGTCAGAACCAGTCTTTGTCTTAGTCTCGTGACCCGATGAATCATGTGCTAACACATAAAATAACTCACAATTATTTATGAGCATGCAACCACATGCCCAAGCACGTTCACAATCCCCAAATATATCATCAATCCATGACGATAAACCATTTTAAAAGACTACGGGCGAAGCATGCATCAATTCCCCAAAAACACAACAATATATACCAGAAAACAGGGCCTCTCGATCCATCGGCCATTTATGCTCGATCGATCGAGAGCTCCAGAGATTTTATGCCCAAAATTCATCCTTGCTCGATCGATCGGGCATCCATCTTGATCTAGCGACCGACCATCTCGATCGATAGGCAACTTTGCTCGATCGATCGAGCGTACTATTCATCATCTTCCAATTTTGTTAACATCACGCAGTCGATCGGTGGCCCTTCACCGCTCGATCAGCGAGTGCTGAAATGGCCCAAAAATGGCGTTTTCGAGTTTAGAACCCCCAGAAAACAAACCCAGCACCCATTAGACCATTATTCCTCAACATAGATACCATAAAACCCCTTCAACAATCCAACCCAAAAATCTATAAAATTATAAAACTCAAACCCATCAGACATGCCCAAATTCTACAATACCACAATCAAAACAAAGATAAATGCGAGGGGAAGAACAATACCTAATTATCTTTGAAAATTTTGGCTCCCAAGCCGAGCCTCCAACGATTTTGCTCCTATGGAGAAGAAGGGGAAAGGGTTGGGGATTGGAGGAGGGAGACGTGAGAGAGAGAGAAATGCAAAGCCAAAAATGATTGAACACCGAGTCCACTTGGTATATATAGTACCAAGGCTCCAAAAATCCCGAGTCCTCCACAGATACATCATGACTCATAAAAAATCATCGGTGTTCAATAATTACCTCTCAATCTCAATTTCCATTACCAGTCTCAATTTCCATTACCAGCCCCAACACAAAGCACCCCAGACCCCAGATCCCACCAAAAACCCCAGACCCCAGATCCCACCAAAAACCCAAATCCAAGGTTTAACACCGCGATGAGAATACAATCTCAACCCTTGGATCCAACCACCCCCAAATACCGGATTTAAAATCCTCAGGCATCCCAACACCGCAATTAATTCATAATTGCCACTATTAAAATCCATTAAGGATCATTACCACACCGGGATTTACACCATTAATTATTGGGCATCACAATTACCTCCCACCAATAAAATTTTGTCCTCGAAATTTGCGCAGGCGTACTCCACGTACTGCCAAGACCTCTTAACCCAAACAGATCCACAACATCGATTCATGAATGTATCATGATCGAAACACCCACCGTGAGGACATCGACCTCGCACCAATTCCTGGAATGGAGTAAACCTTCCAAACCATTACAATCTTAAAAAGACGTCAGCATGCCTCGATGCTAACCACCCAAAAGTAGTCAGTCAAACGTAACTGCTAGCTACTCGAATCATCCCTGATTCCAACGTAGATACCACTTTCATGATATCTCAACCACTTAGTCTACGATGCCACACACACATCATTACGACGGAGACTACTAGTATACCACAGTATACACATACTGAACCCGATTTCCGCTCTCCAAATCCATCTCCGTCGAGGGAGTAGTTGCATCATTTGCAACTCGGATCGAGCAACTCACGGCCACCGATCAACATGAACACATCTCCAAAGATGCCTACATCCGTGTGTTCCAAGAAATCATATCTCGGTCCAAACACACCATCGAGACTCCACAATGTCTCAAGTTTCCATAGAGGGCATGCAAGAAAAATCGATTGCATTATCGCCACCTGTGTCGACAACGACACCCAATAAATCCAATCATGGTCATCCTCATTTACCCTAGGATTCAACAATCCTAACACAGGGATGCTATCGAATTACCCAGTAATGAACTACCATGATCCCAAAAATACTACAATCCCTCCTCGGAGGAAGTCAACCGGACCTCGCGATCATTCTTCAGAATACATCGTGTCCTTGAGATTACCAATCTCAAGGTGACACAATCTCTCACCAGAGATTCATTCATCCAAGCATACTAATCCGATGCTCAACAAGTACCAAAATGCTGGCATTCGTATACACACACCGTTATACATGCCTAAGCACCAACACCACATGCATACTCAATGCACTCGGCTCGGGTATCTCCAATCATACTCATAAGCCCCAAATACAACTGTCAATCCTCAGTTATTCTCACCCCGCGGAGAATATTGATTGACGAACCAACGACTAATGGTGTGATCCCAGCATCAACACCACACAAGCCGACTCATCGAATCTTCCAAAGATTCCCCATAGGTATATGAATAATGTCTTCCTCACAAGGAAAGTGTCATGAACCCATGACCCTCCAACCTCGAACTACCGTTCGGAAAACCTGGACATATTATACCAAAATGTATTCCGGAACCAATAAATACACAAAGGGTTCAGAATAGTGCATCATTGCTACTATTACCAAATCAAAATCCGTATACACGACGTATACCCAATCTAACGATGCTCTGTACTAATACCATAGTACTCCAGGTTCTCGAGCACCTCCCCAGAGACATCTGCTTATACGTCTCACCGAAATATAAAGCCATTACCCAGCCCACCACCAGTAATGCTTACCGTGGCTGATTCACAATCAACCCTCGACCAATACCAGCTGTCTCCATGACAGTGTGTTCCAAATCTCTCCAAGAGATACAATCAATACAGTAGTGTCCCCCACTAACTATATCCCACAATTCCAATTGCGTCCCCCATTGCATTCCATATGCAAGGATTCTCAATCAGTGCTAGCAACGACTTGCTGACACTCACGTTGGTACTCCCAACAAAATTGAGTTGTCTCAGTACAAGTCCCCCAAAACATTGAACGTATAAACGTCATCGTGAGGTATTCTCTGCCTCAAACCTCATGCAACATAGTGACTACACGAGTCCACCATAAATCCTCATCGCATCATCCTACGATTCACCAAACCCAGTTCCAACGAGCAGTATAATGGCTACAACAAGCTCACTATAGCACTGCAATAATACCTGGCTAGCAGATCGCTGTCTCCTTAGGTTTATACCAAACCTACCAACGTATTATACGTTCCACCCCGGTATACCATATCGTACCATCAATTAGAGTAGTGGGTCATCACCCAATATTTCTCTAACACCAATGTATAACGAACATTCCGGTGTCCTTACTCAACCACAAATCCTAATCCATTAGGATCATACCTTCATGTGTGCGTGTGACCATTTCCACCATATGTCACATCGGTATATGCAAGAAGTTTCCTCAATAATTACTCATACCACCAGTCACCTGGTCATAGCCATACCAACGAGTATACACAAAGGTACCACTACTCGTAAAATATTTACCTCAAATACATGCTGCGGTACGTTTACCTGTACGGCGCATCCATTTATTCATCGGCAAACATGCTCGGCATAATGGTCTCATCAACCGGCGACGTAGAGACCACCTTGTGCCAATCATCGACACTCCAACCATACGACTAAATACATATACTTACATGTATTCTTCATCGTAACGACGGCACACATCTACATAGAACATCACTATGTCATCGTCATCTTGTGATGGTACATGTCAACACGTGACATCCATAATATCATCGTCAACCTGTGACGGTACATGTCAACACATGACATCCACAATAACACCGTCCACCGTGACGGTACATGTCAAGACATGACATCTACAATAACATCGTCAACCCATGACGGTACATGTCAACACATGACATCTACAATAACATCGTCAACCCGTGACGGTACATGTCAATACATGACATCCACAATAATCTCGTCAACCCGTGATGGTACATGTCAACACATGGCATCTACAATAACATCGTCAACCCGTGACGATACATGTCAATACATGACATCCACAATAATGCTAAAAAAATAGCAATATACCATAACTCATTGCTAACAAGATAGCGGCATACCTGTATTCATCGCCCAACAGTGGTATTCAATCAGCACCCATCGCTCAAAAGCTGCACAATCCCGTGCTATGTACATAGCGGCATAACCCATCGCTATAACATCAGCGGCATGAGCCCTTGCTATACAATCAGTGGCATGAAACATCGCTACATAAGCAGCGGCAATCAGCGGTATAAATCATCGATATAGAATCAGCGGCATAGACCCTCGCTATAGAATCAGCGGTATAAATCATCGCTATAGAATCAGCGGCATAGACCCTCGCTATAGAATCAGCGGCATAGACCCTCGCTATAGAATCAGCGGAATGAAACATCACTATATATATCCGACGGCATGAACCATCGCCATAGAATTAGCGGAATGTATCATCACTATATATACCCGGCGGCATGAACCATCGCCATAGAATTAGTGGAATGAACCATCGCTATATATATCCGGCGGCATGAACCATCGCCATTGAATTAGCGGAATGAACCATCGCTATATATACCCGGCGGCATGAACCATCGCTATATCACAATCTTGTTATAACAGTGTATTTTAATGCACCTCGCTTGTCATGACCGCTGCACTAATACCTCTCGCTTCGACATATCAGCGGCATCGAATAACCTTGTTTTAATGTGACATGCGGCATTTACCACCGCTTCAACATTTTAGAGGCAAATATTCTTTCCTCGCTACGATATGACAGCGACAAGTATTCTATCATCGCTTCAAATGACTGCAGCAAAGCATTAAAATCATCACTTGAATATAATAACGACTCCTCGCTTTCGTGTAACAACGGTATTCCATATCACAATACACATCGCTATGAGCGCCAAGGTATTTTATGTCACATCTTGTTATAACAGTGTATTTTAATGCACCTCGCTTGTCATGAAAGCGACATTAATACCCATCGCTTTCGTGTAACGGCGGCAAGTATTCTATCATCGCTTCAAATGACAGCGGCAAAGCATTAAAATCATCACTCGAGTATAACAACGACTCTTCATGATGTCAACCAAATATCAAATATATATATATATATATATATATATATATATATAAATATATATATATATATATATGTGAGGCCCCGATGCTAATTAATCCGGATTATCAATGATTAAGAAAACCCGGATAATTAAAAATATAGACTTTGATTTATGGTGTTCCGGATTACGACACATTGAATATTAATAGGTATGTATATATACCCGGGTGATTAAAAACAAAGAATTCGAATTGAGGTGTTCACAAGACTTTATCTTTAACCAAGTTAATATACATCAAAATTATACCAAATGGTATATAATTTTCAGCCATGTACCTACATTAAAAATGATAAAACACCATCTTGGGACACATGGACATAGTGGAATAAGAAATTTATTAAAAAATCCCAAAATACTACCTAGTTTCCAACGACTAGACCCATTTATCAAGGCATGGGGTTGCTTGTTTCTCCTCAATCTGATATTCCCCTCATTCTCTCATTCCTCATCAAGCTTTCTCCTCTCTCCTTCCCTCTCCAAGAATTCGAAAAACTCCACCCTTCTTCCTCCATCAAAACTTGCTCAAATCTTGCATGCAAGCTTGGATTTGGATAGGAATTAAGAAGAGCTTCAAGGAATTGGGAGTAAATGAAGGCTTTGGAGGTATATCATCACCTATATGTATTTAACTTAGAATATATACTGGTTGGGTCGATTTATTGAGTTTTATTATGAAATAAGAAGTGAAACTCATGCAGTCATAAGATTCTGCACAAATTTGATGTTGCATGCAGTGGATGATTTCGAAATTTCGATTTACTTAGTCTCGGAATCTGACTTTGAGACTCACACAAAAGTTGTAGATATATGCGTCTTTGTCTTGTGGTTAAAATTTGAGACAATTTGGACTTAAAATGAATGAGTTATGATGTTTTTACCACAAGGTGCACAATCTGGAACATGCATGTAGGCGGGTTGCACATGCAGTGTGTTCTTGGTAAATTTGGGCAACATGTGCTATGATTTTGACCTTAGTGTCTGAATAAACGTTGTAAAACTTTGAATTATCTTGCATTAGAAACTGGCCTCACATGATTTGGAGTTTATTTCTGCAAGATATGCACTTTTTCCTAGAACTGCTCACTCTGTCAAAACAGAGTGTATATGTATTTTTAAAACTGCCATACTTTGTTTTGCATGTACCTCTAGATGAGCGAACTAGCTTCTGGACTTCAAATATGAACTGTAGTACATTGAGTTTTCGTGATTTTACCACTAGCCTCAAGTCATTTGGACGTCATATGAATATATTACGATTTTTTTATACAAAAATGGTCAGGATGGAATTTGGTGAATTGTCCTGTTTTTCCAGCAGATTGTTCGTGGCCATTTTACCTAGGCTAAATGAAAGAATTTGAAGATGAGTTGAACTGATGAAATGTTCATTTTTGAGTTATCTTTGAAAATAAATTGGACCCATGTGATTTTATTAAGTATCGGACAAGTTATGAGCCGATCTCTACGGTTGCGCAGGGTGAAATTTAGAGAATTGGTTTTGGGTCTAAGTTTGAGTTTTATTTTGATACGTTTAAGGCTAGTATGTGACATTATGTTGTATTTGGAACTATTATGATCAGGTTAACAGATCTCGAGATTTATTCGAGAAGTACTCGGTAGATATAGCATTGGTCCGAGGTACGTAGAAAACAGGTTTTATCACAATGTCTGGCAAAGACATGTGATGTTCCCGGGTATGATTTACTTGTCATTACTTGCTCCTTATGTGACTATGTGATAAGTTGATCTGCAGTATGTGAATTACATGGTACATTGACTGCATGATATATGATGGCATGAGATTTGAGATGCATCACATGAGATTATGATATTGCATGATGCATTGACACGCATGGACATTGAGCATGTCATGTTGATCCTATCGATTCGTTTCTTGGTACCTATATCTTTTCTTTGGTATCTGTGATGCGTGTCTGGGGATGATGGGCACGTCGATGGCTCGGCGGAGAGAGTGAGTTGAGTGATGCCATAGCGACGAGCGTGCCGACGTCGCCCAGACACGAGGATGATGGACCGCCGATGGCTCGACTGAGAGATAGATCGGAGCGACGAGCGTGTCGACATCCTGCTCGAGCATGATGATGATTTATTGATGATCTTCCTTTGGACTCCGGAGATATGGATATTCGAGATTTGATAACCTTCATATGCATTTGCATTCATGCACGGCATGCATCACATGTTATTTGTCATGCACTGTGATATTATCTGTTTCTCGTACTGGGTGCTGACCCCCTTCGCGGGGGGCTGTCATGTCTTTGTTGTATGGGCATGACAGGTGGTACAGGTGGACGTATTGTGGATGCTCGAGACGAAGCATCGATAAATACCAGAGCTCCTTGAGAGCGAGCTCAGGTATATGGTTTATGTTTTGAGTCCCAGTAATTGTTTAGTATTTTTACTTATGTTTTAAATTACCGGGGTATGCCCTGAGTATCTGTATTTTTAAGTATTACTTTACTGAGAAATTATATGTAATGCTTATGCGATGAATATCATGTTAGATGTAAAACTGGAAATACATATTTTCACTATTCGGAAATGTTTTAGAAACAAACTGCGAAAACTTTTGAGGGTCACTTTTTGAAAGTTTTTAACTAAATCTTCCATTGTTTACGTTAATATAACAATCGTGTGTTAATTAAACATCTGATTAGGACCAGGCCCTCACAGTTGGTATCAGAGCATAATCTGGGTTATGCTCGAACTAGAGTTAGGACACTGAGTCTAGTCACAAATAAATTGTTTGTGCATATAATTCACTAGGTGTTTTTATATGCTCTTACCTGCTATGTTTACATGTTCGATAATGATATTTTATACATGTAATGGATTATTAAGCAGGGATAGTTAGATGTCATATCTCTGACCATTTTAATATGCTGAGTTGCATAGAATCTAGAGAATTTGAATGCCGAGTTGCATATAATCTAGAGAATTTGAGAATTTTATCTGTTAGCACTGATAGTTGCTGATAGAATGTTGATGTAGAATAAGTGATGAGAACATCTCTGACTTGAGATAGTGCATGATGTTGTGATTTGATGAGGAACAGTTAATGTTTGGACAGGTAGCAGTGTTATGAACTGTAAGAGCTGTTTAGCGAACCTGTAGGCACTGTAAACTGTTAATTGAATTATAACTGTTAGGATCGGTCCGGAGTCTTTAGAGGGGGGGTGAATGAACACTCCTTACAAAATTTATCCCTTGTGAATTCTTTCGGATTAGTGAAAGAAATATGTTACTTAATCAACTCTTTGAACATAACAGACCACTAAGAAGTAAGTGCGGAAACGGTCTGCTCTTGTATAAGTAAGAACAGCTCGATGGCTAAGTGCAGAATGATAAAACACAGGATATGTTTCTGGAAGTTCGAAGGTGGTGTAATCCTTCTACGTCTCCCCTTCTTCCTATTAAGGAAGGTTTATACTAGAAGACTTTGATTTATACAATCCTGTTGTACAAACCCGATTCAGGCTGGATTTACCTCACTACCAGTCTGAAACTCCTAGTCACTCAACCTGCTCAGACACACTCTGTCTGACAGTTACAATATGTTGCTCACTTCTATTTTTTAATGCACAATGCGCACAGTGATCCTACAATGATCAAATGTTGCAAAGTAATTGCGCTTAACTAAATAACTTCAGCTCGAAAGCTTCTGAACTTTGTAAGCGTGTGCTGTTTTGCTTTCTAGTATATTTTTCAATTGATCAGCGTGAGTTGTAGAGTCGAGAGTCTTTTTCTTCTTTCTGTTGCATCCTTTTATAGTTGAAGGTAGCAACGGCATTGTTTCCCTTAATGTGCAACTATGACTCTTTTTAAACTCTAAGAAAGCTACAGTCTTCTTCTTCAGGATACTTGCCGTTCTGGTATATGCTTTCGGCGACTGTCAGGTAAGCTCTTCTTTGTCTTCTTACCTATTATGGCAATCTTCAGTCTTTGGTCCATTGTAGCATTAATTGCAGCATTAAATGCTGCAATAAATAACCGTTGATGATTCGGACTGAGAAGCCATCTTATATGAATCCTTGACTGCTCTGATCTGATAAAGGTTGAGATCGATCTGAAGCATCGATCTAGTCAGTCTGGAATCCATCGATCCGGTCTGATATGTAATATTCTTTATCAGTTTGCTCTGTTTTGTCCGATCGATCTGGTATGCCTAATTTCCATCGATCCGGTCTGAAATGCTTTGCCATCTTGCTCTGTTAAGTCCGATCGATCTGGTCAATCTGATTTCTATCGATCCGGTCTGAACTGCTTTGTCATCTTTAAAATCTCATTGATAAGGTCCGGAACTAACAAATTCCCCCTTTTTGATGATGACAAAACCTAGCTTCTAAGTCTTTTTAACCAGTCTTGATAAGAGCTCTGAAGCGAATGCTTTCGGATCGATTACTTCTTTGTTCAAAATAAATGAACATCATTAAGTTGGATTGATTAAATCTTCTTATTTTTAAGCCTTTATTATAGTTCAAAATAAATGAACAAGGACTTAATCGAAAGAAGAATTTTATTGATCACCAAGAAATCCTAAATACAGACATTCTGACAAGTTAAACAACTTAGACTGCTATCTTCTTGAGCTTGGAGGCGGCTTGAAGTCTGTCTTCTTTTCCCCCTTTTTGTCAGCAGCAATCTCTTGAAGAAATTCAACAACTTGGGCTAGCTGCGCGCTGATAGCGTCAAGACGAACGTCTTGAGCGCGGAGGGAATTAGTAACAGATGCTCTGACTTCAGTGGCTAACTCGACCTGCTCTTTCCTCAGACTGTTCTTGTAGGAGGCTTGTTGAGAAAACAGATCGTTGATGCCGCGCTGAAGGCTTCCGATACTGGCAGTCATCTTCTCCTTGAAAGAATCAAAGTCCAAGGTTATGACTCTTTGACTTTGATGAACTTCTAGAATTCGTTGGGTTAAAGACAGACAGTTATCAGAAAAGTGCTGGATAGTCCGTGCCAGGGATGGAGGTGCATCCGAGAGCTGGCTGGGAGAGTGATCTGATGAGGACATAGCAGGGTCATCTTCGGCAGTAATCGGCACGATGGAAGAAGTGGCAGCTTGATGACTTTCGGATTGGATCAGAGTGACCAGATCCGAAGAAAAACTGTGAATGAAGGCCAAATCTTCATCTGATGGTCCCGGAGGAGAGTGGGGACTGGAAGGTTCCTCAACTTGGAGAGCTGCAACCACTGTAGATACCACCAAATCCGGATCGATGAGGTCTGGTACTTCAGTTGTTGCACATGCTTCAGCTGGACTGGGTTGTGCATGGGAGGCTGATGACTTCAATGGAATAGATGTTGTCGGAGAGTCCAACAGAACATTCATTGGTTCATCATCTGTTGCAGACGGAGCATTAGGCAATGGCTGCTCCACTGTCTGTTCTGGTACGAGTTCTGCAGGCTGATCTTCTGTCTGTTTTGCTTCAGCAGAAGGAATAACCTCGATAAATGGTTCTGCCAGAGTCTTGCTTGCAGAAGGATGATCCGGGCTTGTGGCTGGAGTGGAGATACCTAGCATCTGTCGTTGAAAACGGACAGCTAAGGATAGAGCATGAACATCCATCTCGAGTTGAGCAATCACAGCCCCATCATCTCTGGCAGTTGGAGCAAGCGGATCGAAGTTCTTCTTTTTGGCAGTGAGAAGCAGATTGGCCAGTCTGAATCTGTGTTTTGCCGTAAATAACTCTCTGCGCTGCACCGCAAGTCGAACATCATCAGTTTCGGTTCCTTTCAGAACTTCATCTTCCATCTTCTTCAATCTGTGCAACTTACCATAGAACAGCTCAATGTGGTTGATAGTCCGGTACTGGACATATTCATCAAAGACCATAAGGAGTTCATTTAGCTTCTCATCAACATCCTCCATAGCGATGTCGATGGCAGTCTGTGCTGCAGATTTAGGTTTAGAAGAGAGGGGTTCGGTGAGAGTGGCTTTTCCCTTGCCGGTGGAGGAAGGGGACTTAATCCCTGATTGGGTATAGTCACCCAACTCAGTGATAACTATCCCTTTGACCACTGGATTGGCATAGGGAATACTAAGGGTGACTTTGGGTGCAGGGGTTGAAGCCTGTGAAAGCTGAGTGGAGGGTTGAGGTGCAGGGGTGGCTTTAGTGGGTGGCAGTATGGGTGGAGGTAGATGTCTGGTTGGTTTGGTAATCTGGGTTCGGGGCTTTTTGGGAAGTGGCTTGGTTGGTGATGAGTGAGCAGACTGGGTTTCTTCTGAGTCAGTCTGAATGGTCAGCTTCCGCTTGACCCGAGGTTTGCGCACAGCAGCTTGGTCCTCGTCCTTCTCAATCTTTATTGCAGCCAGAGTAGTAGGAGTAGGCGGAGCACTCTTGGACTTCAGCAGTGCAAGCCCTTTGGAGTTAAGGACTTTAAAGGGGCGGAGAGCAGACGGCTTGCTCAGCTCGAGGCCTAAGGACTCCAAGAGCTTGCTGAGAGGAACAGCAAAGCATACGGCGTGCTTGGATGCAATCACCGTTTCCAGCAGTACTCCAAACAAAATCATGGACCAGTTTATCTTCTGGCCGGATACAATAGCTGCCATAGCCCTGAACTTTTCGGCGGTTACAGCATCGAAGCTTCCTGCTTTACCCAAAAGTGGCTTGGCTACCACTTCGCACAGCACCTGGAAATGGAAGAGCATTTCCTTCTTCTTAAATGAGGGTTGCAATCGGTGGCCAGAAATAGAAATCGTCCCCTGAAGATCTAAGAGAGACGCCGGAGGAGTCTGTCCGAACTCTGTCAGTCCGGAACTGGGGAGGCCAAAGGTCTTGGCCATTGTCGTTGGCGAGATCTCGAAAGATTTGCCCTTGACAGTTGTAGAGATGGATGACTTCCGGGAGACGGCGTTGGCGAACAGCTCGCGGATTTTTGGTTCATAAACAACTGTTCCGCACTCCAAAAAATTCCTTAAACCAGATGATTCCAGGGCTCTAAAAATGGACACCATCGCAGCATCTTCTGCCCTGTAAATGTCATCAAACTCAACGGAGAGTGAGTTATGAGTGATGGTAGCCATATGAATGGAGTTTAAAGAAAATGCGAAGAGTAGTAGAGAGTGAGAGAGTAAGAAAGTAGACAGCGGTAAATTGTAAAAAGTGAATAAGTATGAAATGTTCAGCTCGCTAAATAGGAGAGAGAGGACACGTGTCTTTATCTCCAAGACTGAAAATTAAATAATTCAAAATAAACGGTCAGGATAAAGAAAGATAAGGCGGTTAAAGTACAACTAGTTAAGATGGTTAATCAGTACGGGCTGTTTTTTTAAAAAAATTATTGTCCAATCAGATCATAGGATAAAATCAGACTGACAGGGAGCGGTCTGAAAGTTCTGACCGGTCTGTGTCTTTCTGAACATTGTATTATCGATCTGTAGTGACAAAAATCTTCAAGTGCGAAAAGAATAAAAACATCTACACTAATTAAGATAAGTCAATTAAACCAAGAATTTGACGGAAATAATTAAACTTAGCCTCAGGAAGTGGTTTGGTGAAGATGTCTGCTGCTTGCTGCTCTGTTGAAATGTGTTAGATCCGAATTTCCTTTTTGCCAACATGATCTCGAATAAAATGATGTCGAATATCAATGTGCTTTGTTCGAGAGTGCAAAACTGGATTATACGTTATAACGATTGCACTTGTGTTGTCGCAAAATATCGGAGAGTCAACAGCTTGAATGCCATAGTCTTTGAGCTGATGTTGAATCCAGAGCATTTGAGCGCAACAGCTTCCAGCGGCTAGGTATTCTGCTTCAGCTGTGGATGTGGCAATCGATGTCTGCTTTTTACTGAACCAAGAGATCAATCTTTCACCTAGAAATTGACATGTTCCACTGGTGCTTTTACGATCAATCTTACACCCAGCGTAGTCTGCGTCTGAATACCCGATCAAGCTGAAGTTTGAATCTTTGGAGTACCAAAGACCAACGTTCTGAGATCCTTTTAAATATTTCAGAATACGCTTGGCAGCAATAAAATGTGATTGCTTTGGTTCTGACTAAAATCTGGCGCACATACAGACTGAAAACATAATATCGGGCCGGCTCGCTGTAAGATACAATAGCGATCCGATTAGTCCTCTATACATGGTTACTTCAACTGCCGTTCCCCCTTCATCTTTGTCTAACTTGATTGTTGGACTCATTGGAGTTGATGCAGTTGAGCATGTTTCCATTCCAAATCTCTTGAGGAGCTCTTTGGTATACTTGGTCTGATTGATGAAAATGCCATTGTTGAGCTGTTTTACTTGGAGACCCAGAAAGAATGACAATTCTCCCATCATGCACATCTCGAACTGTCCCTGCATTAACTTAGAAAATTTCTCGCACAATTTGGGGTTAGTTGACCCAAAGATTATGTCATCAACATAAATCTGAACTAATAGGGTATGTTCCCCCTTAATGAATTTAAAGAGAGTTTTATCTACTGAGCCGATCTGGAAATCATGGTTCAGCAGAAATTGAGATAGAGTGTCATACCAGGCTCTTGGAGCTTGTTTCAGACCATACACTGCTTTATTCAGTAGGTATACATGATTGGGATACGAATGGTTCTGAAATCCAGGTGGTTGCTCAATGTAGACTTCTTCCTGAAGCTTTCCATTAAGAAAGGCGCTCTTAACGTCCATCTGATACACTTTGAAGTCTTTAAATGCAGCATATGCAAGAAAGATTCGGATAGCTTCAAGTCTGGCGACTGGTGCAAATGATTCATCGAAGTCGATTCATTCTTCTTGTCTGAATCCCTGTGCCACCAGTCTGGCTTTGTTTCTAACCACAGTTCCATCTGCGTCTAGCTTATTTCTGAAAACCCATATGGTTCCAATAACAGGCAGATCGCTTGGTCTGGGGGTTAGACTCCAAACTTGATTTTGTTCGAATTGATTAAGCTCTTCTTGCATTGCTTTAATCCAGTTGAAGTCAGTCAGAGCTTCATCGATCTTCTTGGGTTCCAGAGTTGAGATGAAAGCAGCATGAGTGAACTCATCCATCATCTGTCCTCTGGTTCTGATCGGTGCAGAAGGACTACCAATCACTAGATTAGGTGGATGCTTCTTAGTCCATCGATAGCTTGACTCTGGATTGTCTGGTTCGGTCGGATGAACAGTAGCAGCATGATCTGCATCTACTTTAATATTTGAGTCAGGAGCATCCGGATCAGCTCGATCTGAAGAAGCTTCAATGGCCTGATCCGGTCTGTCTGGTACTTCTGGTTCTGGTGGATTGTCTCTTGACCTGTTAGCTACAATCTCATCATCACTGTTAGTTTCGAGATGGATATTTTCCATCTGATTTTGAATTGAATCTTTGTTGCCCTCAACACATAATGATTCATCAAAAACTATATGAACAGATTCTTCTACAGTTAAAGTTCGATTATTAAAAACTCGATAAGCTTTGCTAATTGATGAATATCCTAAGAATATACCATTATCTGACTTAGCTTCAAATGCTGTAAGATGACTCTTACCATTGTTGTGAACGAAGCATTTACAGCCAAATACATGAAAGTGAGAAACAGATGGTCTGTTACCAGTCCATATTTCATATGGAGTGAGATTCAGCTTCTTGTTAATCATAGATCGGTTTTGAGTGTAGCAAGCAGTATTTACAGCTTCTGCCCAGAACTTTTGAGAGATTCCAGAATCAGCAAGCATTGTTCTTGCTGCTTCCTTGAGCGTTCTGTTTCTTCGTTCTGCAACTCCATTCTGTTGAGGAGTTCTGGCGGCTGAAAACTCATGCTTGATTCCATGATCTTCTAGAAAGGATTCAAGATTCTGATTTGAAAACTCAGTGCCTTTGTCACTTCGAATCCTGTCTATGCTGGATGATTTCTCGTTCTGAGTGCGTTTCAGCAGCTTGATCAACTTCGGACCGGTCTGATCTTTACTGCTCAAAAATATAGTCCATGAAAAGCGTGAGTAATCATCAATAACAACAAGAGTATACCGCATTCCCCCTAAACTTGTTATTGGTATAGGACCAAACAAGTCCATATGCAGTAATTCTAAACAGCGGGAGGAGGATTTGGCATTCTTGTTTTTGAAGGATGATCTGATCTGTTTGCCCATTTGGCAAGCTTCGCAGATCTTATCCTTAGCAAAATCGATCTTGGGCAGACCGATAACTAAATCATGTTTACACATGCTAGCAATGGTCTTAAAGTTGATATGATTCAAGCGCTTATGCCATAGCCAGTGTTTATTATCATTGTTAGCGATGAAGCAAGTAGGATTATCAGGTTGAGCATGATTCCAGTTAATCTTATATGTGTTTCCATTCCTGATTCCTACGAGCAAGGTTATACCGTCTGATGATTTAACAGTGCAAGTGTGTTTGTGAAATTCTACAGCATAACCATTATCACAGAGTTGACTGATACTAATCAGATTATAGCACAGATTTTCAACTACAGCACATCATTGATAATAATGTTACCATGGACAATCTTACCCTTGCCCACGGTCTTACCCTTTGAGTTATCTCCGAAGATGATCTGGGTCCAGTGCATTCTGTGACTTCAGACAGCAGCTTGATGTTTCCAGTCATGTGACGAGAACACCCGCTGTCCAAGTACCAATCTGATGCGAGATTCTTCTGTACCTGTCATCACACATATTTATTGTTGGTACCCAATCCTATTTGGGTCCAGAACGGATTAGCCCTTTGGGAACCCACACCTGTATCAGTTTTAGTGGCTTGTGTGTGTAGGGTGTGATATGTGCTGGTCTGTTTCGATGTTGTGTGTGATAATGTGTGCGCTGTGAAAACCTTTGATTTTCATAAGGTAGTCTATATCTTCGTTGAATCGGTTTTGAGTTATAGTAATTGTATTGTCTTCCTTGCCTTCGATCTTGCACCTTTGGATTTGGTCTGATAGATGCAAATCTTGCTGGTGCCTTATCGTTGGCTTGGTCGACATAACCAATTCCTTTTCTCAGATTTTGATTCACGTAAGAGACTCCTGTTTGAATCTTAGGTGCTTCAGTTTCATATACTGTGCTGGATTTGACAAATGTCATTTGTTTGACTTGATTCTTTACCAGCAACAGCTCAGATTCATCTTTGGTGCAATTTTTGGTGTCAAAGCCTATGCCGGTGAAATCACCGACATTTCTTTGAGCTTCTTGTAATTCTTCCAAGGATGTTCTGGATTTTGTCCATGTTTTGAATATATGTGAGAGCTTAGCATTTTGTGTGCTAATTCTCTTATTTTCTTCATGGAGCTGATCATAAGAGATTTTCAGCTTTTTCAGCTCGATCTGGAGATTTTTGCACTCACCCTGCTCAGAGCAGCTTGGTTTGTTGTGATCATCCATTTGAGTACTGATTTTGGCTTTATTCTTCTCAAATGATTCAGCTAAGATCCTATAATCATTAGCCATGTCTTGCAGTGCGGACATGAGCTCTTCTCGTGTAAAATCATTTGATTCAAAGTCGAATACCTCATCTGTCTGACTCATTTCTTCATCTGCCATCAGACATTGAACCTCTTCTTCGCTTTTGCTGGAAGAATATTCAGAGCTGTCTGAATCGGAGTCAGTCTGAGCCCATTTGCTGTTTCCTTCTTCAGCAACTAGGACTTTTTGGGATTTTCCATGATTCTTGCGATCTTTGTGGTGCTTCTTCTTTCTATCATCATGATGCTTCTCTTTCCGTTCTTCTTTCTTCGGTCTGGTGCAATCTGCAGTAAAGTGTCCGGTCTTACCACAATTGTAGCAAGCCTGATCGTTAACAGTATCATCTTTTCTTGATTTATAATGATGAGAGGGTTTGAAGTTCCTCTTATTTTTAGACATAAATTTACCGAATTTCTTTATAAATAATGACATAGCATCGTTACTCATCTGTTCAGCAGATCGGTCTGATGTTAAAGCGATCTGGTCTGGGAAGGCTGCCAGGGCCTTGTTGGGTTGAGAGATGAATGGCTCTGCTTCACCTCTGCTTATTAGTTCAAACTCATAGGCCTTAAGATCTGCAAACAGATCATGAAGTTCACCCTTGTTAAGGTCTTTTGATTCCCTCATGGCAATGGTCTTTACATCCCATTCCTTTGGCAGAGCTCTCATTACTTTCAGAGCGATTTCTCTGTTAGAATATTCCTTCCCCAGACCATTCAGTTCATTTATGATGCTGGTGACTCTTTCATCAAACTCATTTAGAGTTTCACCACTTTTCATCTTTATGCTCTCAAATCTTTGAAGAGCCACAGTTAACTTGTTTTCTTTGGTCTGGTCGTTGCCTTCACATAGCTGTGCTATCTTCTCCCAAATTTCTTTGGCAGTAGAGCACATTTTGATTTTGCTGAACATGTTTTTGTCCAAAGTTTTGAACAAGATGTCTTTGGCCACATTATCGAGGTTAGCCTTCTTTCTATCCTCATTCGTCCAGAGGGATCTGTCTTTTTCTACCATTTGTGGTTCTCCACTGGTAGTGGCGACTGCTGTATTTATTTTTAGGATCTTCATTGGTCCATCAGTGATGACGAACTACATGTCGTCATCCTGAGCTGCCAGGTGAGCTTGCATTCTGATTCTCCAGTCATCATACTCTTCTTTTGAGAACATGGGGATTTTGTTGAATGATGCCATCAGCTTAATAGTCTTTGTGCTGATTAAGATAACCTGGCTCTGATACCACTTGTTAGGATCGGTCCGGAGTGTTTAGAGGGGGGGGGGTGAATGAACACTCCTTACAAAATTTATCCCTTGTGAATTCTTTCGGGTTAGTGAAAGAAATCTGTTACTTAATCAACTCTTTGAACAGAACAGACCACTAAGAAGTAAGTGCGGAAACGGTCTGCTCTTGTATAAGTAAGAACAGCTCGATGGCTAAGTGCAGAATGATAAAACACAGGATATGTTACTGGAAGTTCGAAGGTGGTGTAATCCTTCTACGTCTCCCCTTCTTCCTATTAAGGAAGGTTTATACTAGAAGACTTTGATTTATACAATCCTGTTGTACAAACCCGATTCAGGCTGGATTACCTCACTACCAGTCTGAAACTCCTAGTCACTCAACCTGCTCAGACACACTCTGTCTGACAGTTACAATATGTTGCTCACTTCTATTTTTCAATGCACAATGCGCACAGTGATCCTACAATGATCAAATGTTGCAAAGTAATTGCGCTTAACTAAATAACTTCAGCTCGAAAGCTTCTGAACTTTGTAAGCGTGTGCTGTTTTGCTTTCTAGTATATTTTTCAATTGATCAGCGTGAGTTGTAGAGTCGAGAGTCTTTTTCTTCTTTCTGTTGCATCCTTTTATAGTTGAAGGTAGGAACGGCATTGTTTCCCTTAATGTGCAACTATGACTCTTTTTAAACTCTAAGAAGCTACAGTCTTCTTCTTCAGGATACTTGCCGTTCTGGTATATGCTTTTGGCGACTGTCAGGTAAGCTCTTCTTTGTCTTCTTACCTATTATGGCAATCTTCAGTCTTTGGTCCATTGTAGCATTAATTGCAGCATTAAATGCTGCAATAAATAACCGTTGATGATTCGGACTGAGAAGCCATCTTATATGAATCCTTGACTGCTCTGATCTGATAAAGGTTGAGATCGATCTGAAGCATCGATCTAGTCAGTCTGGAATCCATCGATCCGGTCTGATATGTAATATTCTTTATCAGTTTGCTCTGTTTTGTCCGATCGATCTGGTATGCCTAATTTCCATCGATCCGGTCTGAAATGCTTTGCCATCTTGCTCTGTTAAGTCCGATCGATCTGGTCAATCTGATTTCTATCGATCCGGTCTGAACTGTTGTCATCTTTAAAATCTCATTGATAAGGTCCGGAACTAACAATAACATAGTGATAATTATTGAGACTTCTATTTATCACTTTGAGACTTAATCTTTGTGATTAGTTAGATGACACTAGAACTAGTTAAAACGCATTTTGTCGATTGACTTCGGGAATTTAAGTCTGAAAGACCAAGGTTATACGTATGAGTTTACGTCAAAACCTGTGATCGTTGAGATTATAATTTAGAACTTGAGAATATTGAAAATTGTGATATTTCAATTGAAGAATAAAGTTTAGTTGTTGTGAGGAAACAACGATTATTGGTTTGAATGAGGACTTGGATATGGGCTGTTGTCATTCAGTTCCAGTTTAGATGTCCAACTTATGAATAAATACTACAATATGAACTCTTCTAGATGATAGTATCTAGAGTAATGGTAGTGACGGATGCCGATTTATTTCCTCTTTCTGATACGGGAAAATATGTTTACGAGAAGGCCATGCTGATTACATGGAAAATGATAAACGATTATCGTGGACTGAGACATTGAAGTATGTGCTTAATCTCGATAGCTATTCACTAGTGCAGCAATTAGATATCGACTGAAGAATAAGACACCGATGTGGTGCGAGTAGTTAGAACTGGAATAAAGATTAATGAGTGACTATCATTGGGATAATCCAAGTAATCCTGGAAAAGTTTCAGAAGTATCACTCAAATTTATCCAGCTCTAGTAGTTCTAGAGGTACTATGAGATTGTAGAATACCAAATCTTTTTGAGGTCACTGTGGATGTAAATATCTACTGATCCATTTGAAAGAATAATAGAAACTGATATCTATTGTGGCCAGTCAGAGCATGTCATGACGTACTCAGGAACAGATGCAGCCATAACAACAAATACCTGAGCTAGGGGTAGATATCAGAGTAGTTATTCTTTTCGACCACTCAGTTCCAGCAGCAGTTAATTATCTGTAGACTAGAGAGTATACATTGAAAGAGGATAAGATTAGAGATGCTTTAGGAGTAGTGATCGCAGATACATGTGTATTTGATCACACTGCACGAGTTTGATTTGAGACAAAAGCATTATTTTCATACATTGCATCAAATGTGCATTGATAATGACGAATTGGAAAATACACCAGCAGTGATAATTATACTATCCATACATGTAATAGTGAACTGTAGTTTACAGTTTGATGATAGTGTTGTGGATTTAAATTAAATGGTGTTGCCGAGATATTGTAGGTTGATTTCAGAGTATAATAAATTCTGGACCGTATTCTGGCTCCAAAGGAAATGTAATGATTATCGCCACGAATAACAAGCTAAGATACTGATAGTATCAGCTATGGAAATAATTGTGGTTGCAATACATGGAAACTCAAGAATATTTGATCATAAGGAGTTAATGTTGATCAAGAAGAATCGATGTTGACTGATATCCTAGTGGTAAGAAACTTACCAAGATTTTCTTGAAGGAATAAAAGAATTTTCACTAGAGAAGGAAATTGATTTTAACTGTTCGTTGATGCCAATGAATAGATTCGATATCGAAATTACTGTACGGAATGGCATCAGCAGAGTTGACAGACTTAAAAACATAGTTACAAAATATCCTCGATCAGGGTACATATGTCTGAGTATGTCACTTGAGGAAAACATCAGCATTGTCCGTGAAGAAGAAAGATGTTGTTATGAATATATGTATCGACTAAAGGTTGTTGAATCGGGCTATTGTCAAGAATAAATACCACTACCTAATCTCAAGAACTATTTGATCAAATTGTAAGGAACTTCGATGAATAAGAAGAATGATTTTAAATCTGGTTACCATCAGTTTCAGTCCGAAGAGAAAATATTCTCTAGACAATTGGTCAAACCAAATATAGGCATTTGGAATTTTTGGTAATGCCGTGTGGTCTGACAACTATACCAGTAGAATTATGAATTTGATGAATAAAATATTCCATAACTTTTGGACGGAATTGTAATCATATTCATCAGTGGTATACTAGTGTATACGAGATCCGGAAGGAACCACACAGAACATCTGCGAATGATGATTCAGACGCTTCGTGAAGCTCAAATGAGTATTGCTTACCCATACTGATGGATAAACTCAGAGAATTATCCTGACTCTGGAATATATGTCCCGATTAATAGTGATGAATTTAGCGAGAACTGACATAAGTCACTATTCACTAGTAGAATTTTCCTATACTTTTAGTTTCAGACAACTTTTGAAATGGCATCGGTTCAGGTTTTGTAGAGCAAGAATTGTCGATCGCTGATATATGATATGGAATTGATAATGAATTTTTGGCACAACTCGAGATTGTTGAGAAAATGTCAGGAACGATCAATTTTTTGCGAAAACGATTGAAATTGGCTTAAGGTGAGCAGATTTGCTACGCCAAAGAGAAATATATCGTTAGACTTCGAGTTGAGAGTCATGTAAATATGAAGATATTACCTTTGTGAAGATCAATATGATTCGTTAAGTGAGGTATGATGTTGCCTCGATATTTTGAACTTTGTGGAATCATAGAAGTTGATTCAGTAGTATATCGTTGACACGATCACAGCAGTTGTCATTGATACATGATGATTCTTATGTATATATGAATAAGATTGAGACATCTCATATGATTTAATTTGTTGAGTCATATTTAGTTTTGCGATTTCGAGGACGAACTCTTTTTAAGAGGGGAAGAAGTGTAAGGCCCCGATGCTAATTAATCCGGATTATCAATGATTAAGAAAACCCGGATAATTAAAAATATAGAATTTGATTTATGGTGTTCCGGATTACGACACATTGAATATTAATAGGTATGTATATATACCCGGGTGATTAAAAGTAAAGAATTCGAATTGAGGTGTTCCGGGTCACAAGACTTTATCTTTAACCAAATTAATATACATCAAAATTATACCAAATGGTATATAATTTTCAGCCATGTACCTACATTAAAAATGATAAAACACCATCTTGGGACACATGGACATAGTGGAATAAGAAATTTATTAAAAAATCCCAAAATACTACCGAGTTTCCAACGACTAGACCCATTTATCAAGGCATGGGGTTGCTTGTTTCTCCTCAATCTGATATTCCCCTCATTCTCTCATTCCTCATAAAGCTTTCTCCTCTCTCCTTCCCTCTCCAAGAATTCGAAAAACTCCACCCTTCTTCCTCCATCAAAACTTGCTCAAATCTTGCATGCAAGCTTGGATTTGGATAGGAATTAAGAAGAGATTCAAGGAATTGGGAGTAAATGAAGGCTTTGGAGGTATATCATCACCTATATGTATTTAACTTAAATTATATACTGGTTGGGTCGATTTTTTGAGTTTTATTATGAAATAAGAAGTGAAACTCATGCTGTCATAAGATTCTGCACAAATTTGATGTTGCATGCAGTGGATGATTTCGAAATTTCGATTTACTTAGTCTCGGAATCTGACTTTGAGACTCACACAAAAGTTGTAGATATATGCGTCTTCGTCTTGTGGTTAAAATTTGAGACAATTTGGACTTAAAATGAATGAGTTATGATGTTTTTACCACAAGGTGCACAATCTAGAACATGCATGTAGGCGGGTTGCACATGCAGTGTGTTCTTGGTAAATTTGGGCAACATGTGCTATGATTTTGACCTTAGTGTCTGAATAAACGTTGTAAAACTTTGAATTATATTGCATTAGAAACTGGCCTCACATGATTTGGAGTTTATTTGTGCAAGATATGCACTTTTTCCTAGAACTGCTCACTCTGTCAAAACAGAGTGTATATGTATTTTTAAAACTGCCATACTTTGTTTTGCATGTACCTCTAGATGAGAGAACTAGCTTCTGGACTTCAAATATGAACTGTAGTACATTGAGTTTTCGTGATTTTCCCACTAGCCTCAAGTCATTTGGACGTCATATGAATATATTACGATTTTTTATACAAAAATGGTCAGGATGGAATTTGGTGAATTGTCCTGTTTTTCCAGCAGATTGTTCGTGGCCATTTTACCTAGGCTAAATGAACGAATTTGAAGATGAGTTGAACTGATGAAATGTTCATTTTTTGAGTTATCTTTGAAAATAAATTGGACCCATGTGATTTTATTAAGTATCGGACAAGTTATGAGCCGATCTCTACGGTTGCGCAGGCTGAAATTTAGAGAATTGGTTTTGGGTCTAAGTTTGAGTTTTATTTTGATAAGTTTAAGGCTAGTATGTGACATTATGTTGTATTTGGAACTATTATGATCAGGTTAACAGATCTCGAGATTTATTCGAGGAGTACTCGGTAGATATAGCATTGGTCCGAGGTACGTAGAAAACAGGTTTTATCACAATGTCTGGCAAAGACATGTGATGTTCCCGGGTATGATTTACTTGTCATTACTTGCTCCTTATGTGACTATGTGATAAGTTGATCTGCAGTATGTGAATTACATGGTACATTGACTGCATGATATATGATGACATCAGATTTGAGATGCATCACATGAGATTATGATATTGCATGATGCATTCACACGCATGGACATTGAGCATGTCATGTTGATCCTATCGATTCGTTTCTTGGTACCTATATCTTTTCTTTGGTATCTGTGATGCGTGTCTGGGGATGATGGGCACGCCGATGGCTCGGCGGAGAGAGTGAGTTGAGTGATGTCGTAGCGACGAGCGTGCTGACGTCGCCCAGACACGAGGATGATGGACCGCCGATGGCTCGACAGAGAGATAGATCGGAGCGACGAGCTTGTCGACATCCTGCTCGAGCATGATGATGATTTGATTGATGATCTTCCTTTGGACTCCGGAGATATGGATATTCGAGATTTGATACCCTTCATATGCATTTGCATTCATGCACGGTATGCATCGCATGTTATTTGTCATACACTGTTATATTATCTGTTTCTCGTACTGGGTGCTGACCCCCTTCGCGGGGGGCTGTCATGTCTTTGTTGTATGGGCATGACAGGTGGTACAGGTGGACGTACTGTGGATGCTCGAGATGAAGCATCGATAAATACCAGAGCTCCTTGAGAGCGAGCTCAAGTATATGGTTTATGTTTTGAGTCCCAGTAATTGTTTAGTAATTTTACTTATGTTTTAAATTACCGGGGTATGCCCTGAGTATCTGTATTTTTAAGTATTACTTTACTCAGAAATTATGTAATGCTTATGCAATGAATATCATGTTAGATGTAAAACTGGAAATACATATTTTCACTATTCGGAAATGTTTTAGAAACAAACTGCGAAAAATTTTGAGGGTCACTTTTTGAAAGTTTTTAACTAAATCTTCCGTTGTTTACGTTAATATAACAATCGTGTGTTAATTAAACCTCTGATTAGGACCAGGCCCTCACAATATATATCCATACGACGCTGCAGTCACAGAGGTCAGCAACAACATATTCCATTTATGAACACATATCATGATATGCACGTAAGCATAATAGTTGTGTCACACAACACTAATTGCAATCATGCATAACTATGTGCTATCAAGCATCCCTTGGCCCTCAACAGCCCCAAAGAGCAAGTCACTGCTCTGATACCACTAATGTAAGGACCCCGAGCCCTTAACCCGCTATTAGTGTATTAGCCCATGTATTTAGTCCACACAATCATGTAATAAGGGGAAAAACCACATGCAACCATAATATAACATACCAACAATAAAATTGCTGGCATTATTCCATGTAATGTCCAATTCCCCCAACCAAGTCCACTTACATAGCATGCACCTTTATAATACATTAACATGTTCTCAATTCATTTAGCAATTTCTTAATTAATTGCATGCAACCCATAAATAAAAAGAGAAAGGCCCATGCCCTGTATACCCATATACACATAGCATCAAATGAGTGAATACGTATTTAATGCATAAAGTTCCCTACTCAATACCCGCACTGGTACCTCGATCCTGGAAGTAATTCGAATCCATACCTCGATCTCAACTCCGGAGCTACCGTTGTACCTATTTCACCTGCGCCAACAGAGACAGCCCCCACACGGTGAGCATACCAATACCACCAATCCAATAATCACAATATCAAAATTCATAATTTACAGAACATAAAGCTGTAAACGTAAAAGATACTCTCTGTATAGCATCGTAATCACATAGGATTCCCTGTGATGTTCATGTTCTCACAATAACCAAACCATTAAATTCCCAAAATCAGTTAATCATCACTTGATTAACTACGCCCACTCTTACCATGCCAGTTTCATAATTAAGTATGAATAAATCATTCAACTAATGATTACATATAACACATGTATCTATGCCATAATTCTATAATTCTATCACATCATATTTCATCGCTCGCTCAATAGCAGCGGCATTACATACTCTCGCACGCACAACAGCGGTGGCATCGTGACTGATGTTCGCTCCATAGCGACAACATCCAATCTATGCTCGCTCAATAGCGACACCATAAAATTCCCAATGCATATCAAGTGATTGCAACAACCATATATTATTCATGCACATGACAATAATATATCTATGTATGCTCGTACGTTACTTTGTCTTAGTCCCGTGACCCGATGAATCATGTGCTAACACATAAAATAACTCACATTTATTTATGAGCAAGCAACCATGTGCCCAAGCACGTTCATAATCCCCAAATATATCATCAATCCATCACGATTAACCATTTTAAGAGAATACAGGCGAAGCATGCATCGATTCCCCAACAACACAACAATATATACCAGAAAACAGGGCCTCTTGATCGATCGACCATTTATGCTCGATCGATCGAGAGCTCGAGAGATTTTATGCCCAAAATTCATCCTTGCTCGATCGATCGAGCAACCATCTCGATCGATCGACCGACCATCTCGATCGATCGGCAGCTTTGCTCGATCGATCGAGCGTACTGGTAGCGCTTACCGTGTACGCCCAAATTAACCCCACTCAATCCTCAAGATTGATAACAATAATGTAGTAGTGTGAGTAGGGATCGATCCCACGAGAAGGTGAATTCTTGTGTTAATGAAAATCAAAACAAGAGAATAATAAAGGATGGGGTTGTGAGGTTGAATTGTACGAATTAAAATTAAAAACTAAGATTAACTAATGAAAGTGATTCTTGGTATCGGTCGACTCTACCTTGGATATTATCATTTATTTCATCGATTCACAAAAGACTCAATTTTACTTGAATATTCATCGTTGGATGTTTGATCCAATAATCAAAGTCCTGTCTCACCATACGTTTATTTAAGTAGCCCAAGCGTTCTAGTTTAACCCTTATCAAACAATCAATCAAAATACAAGCGATTAAGATTTAAATTGATGATAGCATATGAACTAGTGAGATCGATGAAGCTAAAGAACATAATCCAAGCGTCTATATTTAATCTAGTCAAGTGTTTTTCCTAAGAATTTAACAAACTCACAAGCGGTAATTCATCAATCTTAGTTGCTTCGTAAATTAGAGGGATCAAACGATTCCGTATTTGATATATAATTTAGCATTAGATTTCATGCAAGTTACTATGTTGTCAATCCAATAAACAAAAACAACAATCATATCAATAAAATCAGAAAAACTCTTGATACTCAATAAAATTGATAATTAAAGCATAAGAATCTCCCCAAGATAAATAAAATCTAAGGATTTGTCTTCCTCAACCAAGAATTAAAACTAGCTAGACATAATCTAATAGAAAGCAATAAATAAAAACAAAGGCAAGAAAACTAATCCGATCTACACTCGTCGAGGTCATCAATCCCGTCTTCGCTTCGATCTTCGTAGCGTTCTTCAACAATTGAGGGAAAAATTATTCTAATGTCTAAACTATGTTCTAAAGTCTGAATTCCCACTCTAATGGCTGATAAATTCGAGTATATAGGCTTTGAGGCTGATGGAGTAGGGTAGAATCCATGTGGGAAGGAAAGAAATCAAGTCCCCAAACTTCCCAAAACACTGCTGGCGTAGCTACGCCTTAGAATGGCGTAAAGACGCCTGATGACGTGTCAAAATTATGGTTTCCCACGTTTCTGGCATATTTACACTTTAAAGTGGCATAATTACACCTGTCTTCAATTTTTCAGATTTTCAAATGCCGTAGCATTGGCGTCATTACGCCTCATAATAGCATCATTACGCCTGTCTTCAATTTTTCTGGCGAGTTTCATATTTTGGCTGTAGCTTTCTCGTACGAACTCCAAATTCGATGAATCAGCTGTCCACGCGAAGATAACTGAAAGTTCTACAACTTTTTTATGCACCACATTTCCAAAACTTGGCTCGAACAATAGAAATTTGTGGAGAAATGAGCAACATGTGTCTTAGATTCCCGTTTTTTCCTATTTTCTTCAACTTTATTCATTCTTTCATCATTTTAGCTTGATTTCTTCACTTTTTCCTACATTTACACAAATATACGATTAGGTAGCATATGTATCAATTTATCCATCAAAATATACCAAATCGTAGACAATTAAGCATACTAGATGTGTCTATTTCTAGTAACATCACGTACTGTTCACCGTCTTCCAATTTTGTTAACATCGCGCGATCGATCGGTGGCCCTTCGCCGATCGATCGGTGGCCCTTGGCCGATCGATCGGCGAGTGCTGAAATGGCCCAAAAATAGCGTTTTCGAGTTTAAAACCCCCAGAAAACAAACCCATTATACCATTATTCCTCAACATAGATACCATAAAACCCCTTAAACAATCCAACCCAAAAATCTATAAAATTATAAAAACTCAAACCCATCACTACACATGCCCAAATTCTACAATACCAAAATCAAAACGAAGAAAAATGCGAGGGGAAGAACAATACCTAATTATCTTCGAGAATTTCGGCTCCCAAGTCGTGCCTCCAACGATTTTGCTCATATGGAGAAGAAGGGGAAAGGGTTGGGGATTGGAGGAGGGAGACGTGAGAGAGAGAGAGAGAGAAAAATGCAAAGCCAAAAATGATTGAACACTGAATCCATTTGGTATATATAATACCAAGGCTCCAAAAATCCCGAGTCTTCCACAAATACATCATTACTCATAAAAAATCATATGTTCAGTAATTACTTCTCAATCTCAATTTCCATTATCAGTCTCAATTTTCATTACCAGCCCCAACACAAAGTACCACAGACCCCAGATCCCACCAAAAACCCAAATCCAAGGTTTAACACCACGATGAGAATATTATCTCAACCCTTGGATCCAACGACCCCAAATACCGGATTTAAAATCCTCGGGCGTCCCAACACCACAATTAATTCATAATTGCCACTATTAAAATCCATTAAGGATCATAACCACACCGAGATTTACACCATTAACTCCTGGGCATCACATGAACCGAGTATATATTAGAAACAATCGAGTATATGTTAAATATAACATAAGTGGTACTTTGCAACTGAGAAAACGAACAAAACTAGCATTTTTTTGACAAAATTGAGTATATCTAAATACTACAAAAGTACATTTTAAATATTAAACATATATTTTCCATCTATCATCATTGCTTGTCCCCAACTGAGACTGCTACTACTACTTCTCAACACCAAACGAGTACTTGTGTAACACAAAGTGAGTATATTTTAAACACAATATACGTACATAATAATACAAACTAAGTACTTTCCAACTATCAGACAATCAATAGCATTTTATGATACACTTTATGTGCATTCATATGAATTCCGGTAAAATACCATCAAGCAGAAACAACCATGACAAGTCTTCATAGAAATCCATTCACAGTAAAAAAAATCATGATATAATCAGTATTAATATGAGTAGCACTGTTGGGTTTTGGAAACCCGAATAATCTTGGTTTTGATGTTAACAAAACTTGTTATTGTGTTGCTAACATATTTCATCAAGTGTGCAGTTCATAGATCATAACTTAGAAGCTTGATGAATTACAAAGAAGTAGCTTGAAAATATCAAGCTGGACCAAGACTGAAATCCTGGCAGAGCGGATTGTTTCGATCATATCTAATAGCTCGGATATCGAAATGGCGTGCTTCCAAAGAGATTGAACAGCCAACTTAAAATACTAAAAGTCATATTTCACAACATATCGGCTAGTTCAAATTTTATCAAGGAGAAAAGACGCCTGAAAGATCGAGCTGTACCGCGAAGAAACAGCAAGCTGTTTCAGCAAGCAACTGTCAGTCTGTTGGCCATAACGCTTAGCTCGCTTAACGGAACGAGACGATTCAGTATGGGTTGGAAAGCTAAGACAAAGATCTACAAGTCATCTTTGGAAGACAAAGACTTAATCGGACGTTAAGATTGCCAAAACGCTTTTTCAAGTCACGCCATGTGACGCCTGTAAGATCGAGCTGTTACAGCAAGCAACTGTCAGTCTTGTGGGCATAATTCTTAGCTCGCTTATCGGAACGGAACGATTCAGTATGGGTTGGAAAGCTAAGACAAAGATCTACAAGTCATCTTTCGAAGTGAAAGACTGAATCGGACGTTAAGATGGCCAAAAAGCTTCTGCAAGTTACAACATGTGCTGCTGCATCCAGCAAACAGACAGCAGGAGCATCGCCTCGTATTTCAAGCATAACTCTCTCATACGAACTCGAAATCAAGCGATTCTTAATTCCGTGGAAAGCTAAGAGAAAGGGCTACAACTTTCATGTGGATCACTTTGCCCAGAAATCAAAGAATGAAGAGTTACAAGCAACAGATCGAAGAGCAAGTTTATCAATCTGTTTTTGTATCAAGCTGATTGTCCAGACTGATCCAGACCAGACTGATCTGCCCGTGCTGATCTGCCAGACTGATCTACCATGCTGATCCGGCTAGACTGATCTGCCCAAGCTGATCCGGCCAATCCGGTCCGAAATACAAAGAGCCCAGAAACCAGAATATGACCGTTGCAAGCTCGGGAATAGTGCAGAACCTTTTCCAACGGGCATATTCTTGTGTCTAACGTATATATCATTACTGGGGGCTATACATGATTTGGAAGCTCAATAACAGCTGATTGAAGACCAATCCAAGCCTTCCAAAGCAAACCCACTTGGGATTCAATTGAGGAACTTTAAAGACAAAAGTTAATAAATGAAGAGCACTCCCCAAACATTTGGCACCTCTTACCTTGCTGTATCAGATTCATTATGGAATCATTTGTGCCTTTGTATTCACTCTATTCATTGTATATGAGAGCTTAATAGATGAGTGAATACCATTGTAACGGTTGATGATTTATCACAACCGATGAGAGGTCTTTGTATGTAAGACATTAAAGAACATACATAGTTGAGTTGCTAGGAGTTCTAGTTGGATGGGGCATTCCCAACTGGATCGGGTTTGTACAACGGGATTGTATAAATCAAAGTCTTCTAGTGGAATCCTTCCATGAGGTGGAAGAATGGGAGACGTAGAAGGATTACACCACCTTCGAACTTCCATAAACAAATGCTTGTTTATTTACTTTAATTGCATATCTTTAAAATGCCTTTCAAATGTTTAATCGGTTTTAGAGCGGGTTATGTCGAGTGTCTTCCGCTCGATTTTGTAATCGAACTCGATATAATCTCTCGGTGCATTAATTCAAGAACACGAGTTATTGAAGCTCAAGTTGGTTGAACTCGGGTGTGGAATGACAACCCACCCCCGGAATCGATCCTGACAAGCACAAACCAATCACAACTCTACTATGAAATTAATACATAAAACATTGAATTAGAAAATGCAATGAAATAAAAAATATCAAAACATTACAAAAGATTTGCCCATAATTCGAGACATTACAAAAGATTGCCTATAATTGAGGTATTACAACAGATTGCCCATGAAGCATTGCTAAAGATTGCTCATAATCTGTACTAAAAGAATTGTCCATATTTGAGGCATTACCAAAGACGAAATCTTGACTTGAAAAATGCAACCTTCAATGATCGACCGATCAACGAGGAGCAAAAAAATCGACGGAATGAAATTGGGAGGAATTTGGACAGGAAGCAGATAATAATAATAAAAAGATAAAAGGGAGATTTTAAGGGCAAAATTGAGATTTCACAGAATTTTTGAGTTAATAATAATTGTTTCTGAAAGTAGGAAGTGGAAACTAAATTATTCCTAACAAGAAACTGATGAAAAATGAAATATCCCATTTGGATTTTTTTTTTCCATTTAGGTTTTTATGGGCTAAAACAAGATAAAATATTAAGCTAGACGCGACACTTGACATAAAATATGCCATGCACACGTGGAGTAATAAATATATGGGGTCTACACGTGCAATAAATATATATATATATATCAAATTTTTCGGGATAATATTTAAATATCCCTGAACTTTGTGTCAATTATAAGTTCATATCCTAACATTATTAGTGACCCGATTTAGTTCCTAATATTTTTAAACTTTCCACCCAGGCCCAATGTTAAATCACTTTTTAAAATCAAACGAAAATGGCACGTGAATTACACATATTTTCAGCTCAGACCAATTAACATCGGGATAATACATTAAAGGGTCCTTGAAGTTTACGTCAATTTTTGATTCAGTCACTAATATTTTTAGTGACCCGAGTGAGTCCCTAATTTAATTATTTTATATTTTTTCTCACCCAATGTTAAATCAACAGTTAAAATCAAAATGAAAATGGCATATGAGTTGCACATGTTTTCAACTCATGCCAATTAAAATCCAATCTTTCAGTTGACCCATTTCCATTTTCCAAAACCCCAAATCACCCGGACACAACGATGCCCTAATTCCAGCCACTTTCCGCCACTGGTTAATCGTTGAGAAGCCAAAGCATGCAAGATCATCGTCGATGCAGGAAGGAGAAAATCGAGGATGCAGAACCATCGCCGTCGCTATTCGAACAATTGGTCACCATCACCTTTTTCCCAAGGTTTTATTTTATTATATTTCATAGAATTGGGAGGTATTGAACTATAGAAAATAATATTATTAAAATAATTTAGATAAATTATCTCAATTATTCAGAGTATTTTTTCAAAAACCGATCTTAAAAATTAATTAGAAAAAAATAATATTTATATTTATTTAGCTAGAGACGGGAAGAGGATATGTTATTTATATTTATTTATAGATAAACGGTGGTCAATTTTTTTTTTTTTTAGAAAATTATATATGGGTACCACTTTTCAAAACATGTTTCAACAAAATCTAACAAAATGTTTTCTTTTCAACTAAAAACATCAGAATCTTCTTTCAACTAGGTCCATTTTTATGAAAGCCTAATCTAATTAGTCATTTGTTATTCCTAAAATACTCTTGTTCTAAAAACCAGTTTATAACAGTTGAATTATTTCTTCCTCGTCGTGAGAGTTGGTGATGGTCGCGTGTTCTGGGAAATCAGCAATGGTGGTTAGGCGAGGAGTATGGAGCGGTGGCGGTGTTGTGGTGGAGGCGGCGGCGGCGATTCCTTTTCGTTTTGACAAATGTCTTTCTTCTCCAACCACAGAATATTGAAGTTTTGTTTCAATTTTGTTTGCTATTTTTATGGTAATTTTGGATTTTAATTAACATTGAACTTTTATTTCAATTTTGGTGAACATTATGTGTTTGCTAAAAGGTCACTTTAGGTAAACAATTTTTTTTTTGTAGCAAATTTGGAAAAGAGAAACAACATATCACCTCATTACAAAGGTTTTGATTTATTTTTTTTCCACTTTCATTTGTTTATGTACAACATACCAAGTAAAAAATAGACTCTAAAATTTCATTTTCATTTGTGTACATACTGCTTTCATTTCTAAACTTTCAGACATCATGCCACTGCATTAGTGGAAGGATCTATAATAACATAAAAGATGCATATATCAATTTCACGACAATATATCAGTGAGGGAGCACTATCTTATCTTCCTAAATCAAAGTGGAAGAACTAACAATCTTAAACAAGCAAGCAACACATACCGGTGCATGTAAATTACATACACCGATAGACTCAACTGTTACATTGGTTTTGAAATTACATAATAAATAAGTATCATACAGTAAGTGTTAAAGCCAATCACAAATAACACTTAAAAATTAAGACACATGTGTAATATATTATGATTTGAAAAATAATGTATTTTTATTATGAGATATTTAATAATTATCATATATTATATAATCATCCATAATAAAAATTTAATTTCTAAAATAATATATTATATCTTTATTTTGTTATAAGATCAATTGTAAAAATTATAGAATGAAATATTAATTCACATTTTTATGATTTGATCATTGTTATTTAGTAATTAGATAAAAAAAAACATAGTATATTAGTGCATATCGTCTATCGGTGCATATAAATTACATGCATCGATAGATTTTAGTAAGTCAGTACATGTGAATTACATGCACCGTTAAGTCTAGGGGTGCATGTAAATTACATGCACCGATAGACTACATGCATTGATATACCCGTGAGTTGTTTATGCATGTAAATTACATGCACCAATGGTTTCAATATCATGACATTCTCAATTTTCATTCAAACAACTGATCGAGCATCTCAAATACATTATAGTTTTGAGTTTTACATTAAAAATCTACAAACAAGCATTACATTAAAATTGAAATTCATAATAAATATAAAATTTCAATTCAAACAATTGACCGAACATCTCAAATACATTATAGTTTTACGTTTCACATTAAAAATCTACAAACAGTCATTACAAAAAAATTGAAATTCATAAGAAATATAAAACAAAATCAACAAAATCGATAAATATATGATAAACAGAAGGAGATGATTTTGTCTTCTTGGACAACCTTTTTGTTTTCGTTTCTTCGTGACCAGTGCGCGCAGCTCCGACGCCATGGAAGGAGCGACAACTTCCGACGACTGGCGTTGGTGGTTGGGATAGGTGGCTGGTGTGAGGGTTGGAGACTAGGGTTTTGAGATTGAACGAGGTGATCTAAGGAAGACAAAAGACTATTTTGGTCATTTTGACCAAAACTAGACCTAGTTGAAAGAATTTTTTTGGGGTGATTATGCCGAAAATCTTTTACCAAATGATACCGACCCAAACTTTTTCCTTTTCTTTTTTAAGCATAAACGGTGGTCAATTTAAAGCCAAATACTCGATGGCAACCTAGCATACTTGCTACCCAGTCAAGTACACCATTAAACATATCACATGGAAAATGGGGCCCGTACGAGAGAGTGCAAAAATTATTTTATACAACCTACTCACCTACAGCAACAAAAAAAACATTACCATGTTAGCTTTGCGTATTAGTTGGAAAAAAAGTTCATTTTTTCAAGCGAAAATATTGAATTTTCGATATTAAAATAAAAAAACAACTTAATAAATTTTAATTTATTATAAAATTCCATCGTTCAACTTAAAACAGCCAGAAATATCTAACGACTTTTTTTCTCTTTTTCTGCTTTTACCTGTTTAAAAGAGAAGCAATGACAAAAACAAAGAAATCAAACACTCAAAATCTGTCCCTTTTTATCTAAAAAATTAAATAAACACTTCTTAAAAGTATTAATCCAAAAACTACCTTACTCGGCCCTATCATATTTACCCTCCAAATTAGTTTACTTGGTCTTTACAGTTTATTGGGAGCATATAACATAAAATGGAGCTCAGTAATACCTTTCAGAATTAAGAGTGTCCATATCACAAGCTTGTGTGGCAACGGCACAAATTATGGAAACAGGGTTTCTTGATCAATGAAGATGAACAACAAACAAGGGAAAAAGAGCGTAGTTCCCTACGCAAACCGCATCAAGCCTAATACAAAAGATAGTTCAAACCTTACCAAGTGATGAAATCATTGTCTAACTCATCCGATGAGCCATGTTTCTATCTGATTACCGTCAGCTAGAGATAATGTAGGCATGAGACCTCGAAGCAATGTGGCACAAATGGGAATCTGGCTAATTCGTGTACACGATTCGAGACTATGCACAAGCTTTTCCACTCCCAAGTGTTAGTTCCAAATCATCCATTCCAATGTCATGTATTATTTCACCCTCCCATGCCTTAACCCCGCCCTTACCAAACTCAAATTCTGGGCCACACGACCTTTTTCCGGCTGCTCTCCATCTATGTTCACCACAGCCATCAAGCGTATCTTGGAGAGAATTCAGGTAAACTACAGGTTTCACAAGGTTGTAAGTCGGTGAAAGGGGAGGAGCCGATGCTGGTACTGTCTGGAAACTGACCCAACGAGCAGCATTCATGGTAGAAAACGCAGATTCGTCACATTCTGGAATTGGGATAGGTGTGAAACGTCGAGGTCGCTTTGGACTAGACGGGGCCGAAGCAGCGAAAAATGGGTGAAAAAAAGTGTTTAGCGGAGCATTGGAAATAGATTCCCAATGTGGTATGGGTTTTGAAATTCTGGTTGGAGAAGAAAGTGGTGGAGTAATGGGGGCGCTATTCGATATACGGAGAGGAGGAAGGGGAGAGGGAAAGGATGCTAATTTTCGAAGGATAGGGAGGTCGTACGAGGTCAGGTCTCCATCACAGCGAGATGGACTTGGGAAGGACGAGGATGCAGGGCTAGCATGGTAAGACGGTGCTGGACTAGGGAATGCTGAGGAATTCGGACTCGGTTGGATTGATGGAGGCAAGCTCATAATGCTAGGAGGCAATGGAGTTTCGGGCGTTGGTCGTTTGGATCCCTGTGAATGTCGAAGTATTTAAAGTGAGCCAGTAGCATGACTAAAAGATCAAGACAAGTATATTATAGTCCACATCCATTAGAGCAAAGGATACAACTTGCCTGCTAGTTTTCAAAAGAACAGTAGAATCCAAGTCAAATCAAAACATGATAAATATCAACAAACAAAAACAGCTGAACAATTGCACACATCAAGAAGTGAACACCTTCAAAGATCAACTTTTTTTAGATCCTTCAGTTTCAGGCTACAACATAAGGAGGAATCGATCATGTATTGGCAGATGAGCAATACAAAAAGGTCAATTTCCCTTCAAGAATGCCTCAAAAAACGATAAGAAATGTGATTTAATTGAAGAATTTTGGGTAAAACTGTAAACTGACCAATCAACCAAACACCTTAGAATCAGAGAGGAACATTTCCAACAAAACAAGCACACGCAAAGTACACCCAAGTATACAAATCAAGAAACACAAAATCAAACGACCAATTTCAAAAAGAAAACTAAATCAGAACAAAAAGAAAACAAGAAACCTAACAGCGATTATGATTAACCTTGCGATAAGTGGTGCCATCTTCCTCAACAAGCCAACCCGCTTCGGAGCAA
Source organism: Haberlea rhodopensis (assembly GCA_907163345.1). Lineage (NCBI taxonomy): Eukaryota > Viridiplantae > Streptophyta > Magnoliopsida > Lamiales > Gesneriaceae > Haberlea > Haberlea rhodopensis. Next base: position 130,404 of record CAJQUN010000619.1, on the reverse strand, counting down.
AGCGCCTTCAAAACTTCGTTATTGTCGCAGTGTTTAGGGAGCTTATAGTTCCCCTGAGCTCGAAGACCGGTGAAGACTTTGGCGGCTATGGCTCTTCTCTTCCTCTCTCTTCGTTTGTTGTCCTCCCTCTCCTTCCATGTCGGCATCCGCCCTGTTGATGAACCACCGGTCGTCATTTTTACTTCGTCCCGCCACGCCGAGTTTCTCTCTTTCTGTGTGAATGATTGATTTGGAGGGGAAAGAGGCTGAAAATGGGACATATATCGCTCACGAGACACGATGGGACTTTCCCTTGGCCCACGCTTTATTGGAATTTGTTCTGATTACTGGACTATCCCTTGTTTCACCTACGTATTTCCTCTTAGCAAAGATATATGGAATACTATTGGTCGTTGGCTTAATACTCCATTTTGCTATGATAATTATAGGAGAACGAGTGGTTTGAAGTGGTTCAAAAAAGTCTTTCACGGCACATCTCATCTCGCATCATAAATGCCCAAGTTTTGGAGTTATATGCCATTATCTATCATATTTGGACAGTCAAAAATACTCGTATGCTTGATGATTTTTCACCGATATAGATGAAATTTTTTTCGAATCAATTTCATATTTTTTGTTGTATAAATCATTTTTTTTGACTTAGGTATATATTGTTGGGTTTTCGCCCCCCAGCGTCAGATCCAAACGTAGTGAAAAATAAACATAAACAGATCTAGACCCGGGGACGGACGATCGCGCATGATTCTGATATTAACATGCAAATATCAAATATAATTGCACAAAAGGATATTATCGTTCACCGACGTCAATCCGATAGCGGTGATTTCTCGAGTCCAAACAACCTGACCAGATCCACGACTCCAACGCCAGTGCTAGTTTGGTGTTATTCTTTCTACGACGATAAATATGTGACTAAGAGTTGTATGTTATTTTGTGTAGGGGCATAAACTTATATTTATAGGTGCTAATGAGCCACTAATGAGCTTGGTACATAAAGCAACATACCAACTTTTGTCTTGTAGGGCACATATGCCAACAATCTTTCACTTGCCCAAAAGCCAACACACGAGCACTAAACTCATATCCAAGTAACTCAATCTGATTGAACAACTTGAAGTACAACCGTTGTACATAATTATGAGACATAAATATATCAAAACGTTTTAATTTTAGAACTTTCTACAGATGAAACATTTTCAAATATAGAAATTCCACTAAAGTGATGAGCTTTCAAAAATTAAACTCGTCATTTAAACATCAATCACATCATTTTAAGCACTTAACATTTAAGTCTCAATTCTCATCGGCAGATCGGCGGGGGGTTGCTTGTGGCCCAACGAGGCTCAAGTGTATCATAACAGTATGATCACAACCTTTGTGATTTTATAAGTCAAACAACTTATTTGGGCTTACCCTGAATGCTCCATTGCAATTAAACTCCTTTAATAGGCAATGGCCGAAATATAATTCCAGTAACAACCTATCGATAGTGGATATCGCCTAGCATCCGCGCTTCACGAAGACCTAGATACAAATGACTAGCAACGTACGAGAACCTGTTAGCCATAGTTAGCGTGCAGTACATTTTTTTCACTCATATGTCCCAATTGAATCTAGGGCATTGGTTGGTCGAGGCCCCTTATGATTTCAATAACTATGTATTTGTTTCACGCTATATGATTCGTTGTGTGCGTATATATAAAACTCATTTTTCACAAGCACTGCCCACTCAGGCCAGAGATTCCTTGAATCATATACAGAAAAACGCATATGACATCCTGGTTCATCAAGACCAGTGGTGAATCCCCAACGACAATCATAGGCCTCTAACATCATCATCGAATACCCAAAATAACAACTTTATGACCCGCAATCATTAAATCAAAGTACACAGCTATCTGTCAAAACCTCAATGACGCCTTGGGTCATGAGAAGTAATGGTGCACAACTATGACTAGGAATTCTATGTTGGGTTTTCGTACCACGGCGCCAGATCCAAACACAGCGGAAATAATACAATAAACAGATCTGACCCGTGGACGGACGATCGCACCTGATTCATATATTAGCATGCATAAATCGAATATAAATGCACGAAAAGAGATTACCGTTCACCGACATTAATCTGATAGCGGTGACCCTCAAGTCCAACCAACCTGACCAGATCAACAAGCCCAGCACCAGTGCTAGTGTGATGACGGCTTTTCTATGAGAGTGAGTGTATTGAGTGGAATCATTTAACCCTAGACATGATGTTATATTTACAGTGGCAATTAGTTAGCTAATTGGGCTAGGGTCCATAAAGCCCATCGGGCCAACGTTCGGCTTGCTGGGCATTTATGTTAACAAACTCCCACTTGCCCAAAAGTCAACATAAAACTACAAACTCATAATCCAAGTAACTCAATCTAATTGAACAACTTGATGTAATACCAATGTACATAATTATGAGACATAAATATATCAAACGATTTAATTTTAGAACTTTCTATAAATTAAACAATTTCAAATATAGAAACTCCACTAAATTGAGAAGCTTTCAAAAATTAAATTCATCTCTTCTAATTCACTCAGTTTGAGCACATAACATTTAAGTCTCAATTATCATCGATAGATCGGCGGCCGGTTAATTGTGACCAGCGAGGCTCAAGTGTATCATAGCAGTAGGACAACAACCTTTTGTGATTTTAGAAGTCAAACAACTTCTTTGGGCTTACCCTGAATGCCCCATTGTCAATTAAACTCATTTAATAGACAATGGCCGATATATAATTCCAGCAACAACCTACCGATTGTGGGTAGCGCTTAGCATCTGCGCTTCACGAAGACCTAGATACAAATGACTAGCAACGTACGAGAACCTATCAGCCACAGTTAGCGTGCAGTACATTCCTTTCACTCAATATGTCCCGATGAATCTAGGGCATTGGTTGGTCGAGGCCTCTTATGATTTCAATAACTATGTATTTGTTTCACGTTATATGATTCATTGTGTGCCTATATGAAAAACTCATTTTCACAAGCACTACCCACTCTGGCCAGAGATTCCTTGAATCATATAAAGAAAAACACATAGGACATCCTGGTTCATCACGACCAGTGGTAAATCCCCAACGACAATCATAGGCCTCTGACAGCATCACTGAATACCCAAATAACAACTTTATGACCCGCATGTGATCAGTCATTAAATCAAAGTAAACAGCTATCTGTCAAGACCTCAATGACGCCTCGGGTCATGAGGAGTAATGGTGCAAAACTATGACTAGAAATTCTATACTCGACAAATGGTAACTACTTCTAGAATTCCGAGTAGGGTCGTTCGGTGAACTCATTTCTAATGAGCACCTATTCATGTGCTGACTTCTCCAAGCCAACACCGATGAAACGTGGCGCACTACACTAGACACATCATGAATACCGGTCTCTAACGAGCATATATCGATATCCCATTCTCGAAGGCTCATCGACCATGAACATTTAGAAATCGCAGTCGAGAATGTATTTCATGGTCACCATCATATGCGTAACCACATTCTATGGACTATAGCAATCTCAAGGACTTCATCATTGCATCAAGATGCATGGGTAAACAGATGAATAAGTGCCATATATATTAATATTCAAACAAAGATTTGTCATAACAAGATTATAAGTACAATCAATCAACTATTGATTTACTTAATCATATATGACAACAATATCTTTCACTTTCCCAAAGCCAACCACTCATGTGTCTCAAGACCATCTTCCCAACATGTCTGACATACACCAATCATTGTAAAGGCTTTGTCGGTGGATTCACTATATTTTTCTGTTGAAGCGATTCTCTCGATAATAATGTCGCGTCTACCATCTTTCTCATTAGATGATTTTTTTTTTCAATATATGTTTGGATAGTGATGAGATCTTGGCCATTCGTAATAGCCCATATTGTTGTCACAGTACAGAGGAACTGTGTCAACCGCTAGAAATTACACACAACTCTTGGATGAAATTTCATATCCAAACTGCCTATTTGCTGCATCGTATGCTGCAATGTATTCAGCTTCAGTGGTAGAATCCTATGTGGTGTCTTGCTTGGAACGTTTCCAAGAGACAACATCATCATTAAACTTAAATACAAATCCGGACATCGATTTTGTATCATCTACATCCGACTGAAAAACCAGCATCAGCTTAGCCTTCAACTTTTATTTCTCCACATACATCATCAAAAACTATGAACATATCATAAGTTCTTCATAAGTACTTGAGGATTATTTTCATAGTTTTCCAGTGACTTCACCGGGATCTGTCTGATTCTGGTCATTACTCTAAGAACATACATCAGGCCAAGTACATAACATAGCATACATTATGCTATTAAAAGTCAAAACATAAGGTACAAATGTTGTAAGACCCCAACGTCCAACACGTCAATAATGCAATTATTGACGCCATTTGTGTACGTAAAAATTTCTTTTCTTTTAAAGAATCATTACATGCTTCACATAATCCCCATGACTTTTATAAAAATTTGGGCAGAGTCTCCCCATAATTTGGGCTATCCAAAAATATAACACATCACTAAAAATAACTCCCGGCCAGGGAAAAACACAATGCTAAACGAAATTGTTAGTTCCAGACCTTATCGATGAGATTTTAAAGATGACAAAACATTTCAGACCGGATCGAGTGAAATCAGATTGACCAGATCGATCGCCCAAAATAGATCAAGCTGATAAGATGACAAAGCATATCAGACCGGATCGATGGATTTCAGACTGACTAAATCGATGCTTCAGATCGATCTCAACCTCTATCAGATCAGAGCAGTCAAGGATACATAAAGAATGGCTCCTCAGTCCGAATCATTAACGGCTATTTATTGTAGCATTTAATGTCGTAATTAATGCTACAAAGGACCAAAGACTGAAGATTGCCATAAAAGGCAAGAAGACAAAGAAGAGCTTACCTGACAGTCGCCGAAAGTATGAACCAGAACGGCAAGTATCCTGAAGAAGAAGACTGTAGCCTACTCAGAGTTTAAGCAGAGTCAAAGTTGCACATTAAGGGAAATAATGTCGTTGGTACTTACAACTATAAAAGGATGCAACAAAAGTAATATAGAAGACTCTCGCTGATCAATTGAAAAACGCACAAGAAAGCAAAACAGCACAAGCTTATAAGCTCAGAAGCTCTCGAGCTGAAATTATTCTTAAGCACAATTACTTTGTAACATTTGATCATTTAGGATCACTGTGCGCATCTTGTGTATTCTGTGTTGAAAAATAGAAGTGAGAAACATATTGTAACTGTCAGACAGAGTGTGTCTGAGCAGATCGAGTGACAAGGAGTTTTAGACTGGTAGTGAGGTAAATCCAGCCTGAATCGGGTTTGTACAACAGGATTGTATAAATCAAAGTCTTCTAGTATAAACCTTCCTTAATTGGAAGAAGGGGAGACGTAGAAGGATTACACCACCTTCGAACTTCCAGAAACATATCATTATCTTTCTGCACTTGTTCTTTCATACTAGCCATTGAGCCGTTCTTAGATATACAAGAACAGACCGTTCCGCACTTACTTTCAGTGGTCTGTTCTGTACAAAAGTTGATTAAGAAACAGATTTCTTTCACTAATCCGAAAGAAATCACAAGGGATTAAATTTTACAAGGAGTGTTCATTCACCCCCCCTCTAAACACTCCGGACCGATCCTAACAGAAATCATCACCATAATTAAGTTCCCAGCCAGGGAAAACACAATAATAAGAAGATATAAAAAGTGGACTCCCAACACCATTATTACAGTCCATATACACGACTCCAAGTGCTCACATGCGAGCAACAAATAATGAATACCCATCTTGAGGCATAAAAAATGTATACCATTTACCCAATCCCATTCTACGCTCCAGGAAGCAATGTTATCCAACCAAGCTCGAGCTTGCTACACCAAAATAACTTTGTAGTTGTAATACCCTTTTCAACAGAAACAGCCCCCACACAGGGTGAGCATACCAACATCACACTACCCATATCATAACAATGCATAAAGATCATGATAAGATCATAATATCACAATTCAAGAGTATTGAAAATCTATAAAATGTACTCCCTGTGAAGTTCTGAATCTGTATAGCTTCCACGCAATGTTCCTGTTTCAAACTTACACGCTTTATCATCACTGAGAATATGATACTCAACCACATGATAAATTCAATACAACAAGAATCTATTATTTATGTTCAATCATAAATAATTCCATATCAATGCAGTTCTGTCTATCAATCTATCGCTCAACACTCTCTCATACTGGTCATGCCAAAGGCATCCATACCCAACTCCATGTCCGGATCACGTACATTTACGTGTCCCCCATGCCATATATAACAAACTCAATTCACATATTCGTTCCCTTATATTCAGTCACAATTATTCACATATTCGTTCCCTTATATTCAGTCATCACAATTCAACAATTTATGAATACTGGAATATGAAATAATTCATATTATACCTGCTCGTACGTCACCACGTACCTTACAATATGTTTTTACCCTCAAGTCACCCTCATTGTTGTCCGAGAGCTCAAGAATGCTCTACATGAACTTAAAGGTATAAGGGTTATCTCATAACCAATATTTGATGCACAAAATCTCATATTAATTCATTCATAAAGTTATGCCCAAGATATCACATAAAGTCAATAATACATGCTATGCTAACCATTCAACCATAAACATCACCATAAACTCTATTCCATGTTATAACACATATTAGGAAACATGCATACATGTGTATATCACACTTATGCACTCACTAGTGCACCATTTATCACACAAACAACACTCACCCAACCTCACCGAGGTGTACTCACGCACATGCAGCAACATTCAGCTGCTAAGTTCCTCCATGTCAAGGTTAACTCCAAATCTAGAATTCTACAAAGTTTAAAATCACACATGGGCATATTTTGCTATACAATTAGCAATCTTGACCAAGTCTTTAACATCATTGAAGCACTCATTAACATGTATCAATTTACTCTAATCACAAGATAATACTTATTTTAAGATATAAACATCTTCAACCATAGCCCAATGCCCACCAAACACTACAATGCTACAAGGCATACAAGTAGTTTTTCACCACACAACTAGCAAGACTTTTGACTAACAATTGAACTACATTTAAGCATATTCTCAAACACCTTAAAAGCATGATTTTAAGCTCAAAACCATCCTTAATTTTCGGCCATTAAACCCCCAACGAGTAGTCAGCCAATTTTCAGCAAGATATTGGGTCATTTTTAACATAGAAATCATGTCATAAACACACCACAAACTCAAATACACAGCAGCAAGTTTATGATTCTAAATCAATCTAAAATCCAACAAAAAATATCAAGAATTTCGAACTCAACCCTAGCAGATTTTTCAAGCCATTAACATCCAAAACCAAGCCCCCAAACAGCAAGAAACCCAGAAATCAAACCCAGATTTTTCGAAATCTTTCTTGCCAAGAATATCAACCAAACTCAATATTAAGCTAGATAAATGGTTTAGGGTGTTAAGAAACTTCATACCCAACAATTTTTGGCAAGAAAAATCGATCTCCAACGGGCAAACATCGAACCCTAGCTGAAGGGTGAAGGGGAGACGGGTTTGGGTTTGGGTTTGGGTTTGGGCAAGGAGAGAAGAGCGGATATTTAGTGTGTGTAGAGGGTGTAGTGTGTGTAGGATTTAGTCTTTCCTTTTTTTTAAATTAAACCCAACACTCTAACTTTAATTCATCCCCTTTCTTACTTTCTTTATTAAAATAAAAGACAAATATTTCTCAAATTAAATCATGCAATTTTTTCTTACATCACAAAATTACCCCGAAATTATTTATTCCAACTACGGACCAAATACGATTTCCAAGAATTTAATTCCGTAAATTATTTCATAATTTACCACACTAATCAATTATTTAAATATAAATAATTTTGGGCATCACAATTCTCCCTAACTAATAAAATTTCGACCCCGAAATTTAATTGCATGCTTACCATTAAAAGCCAACAGTAAAATTTACGTACTCTTATACAGCTCAAAACTGTAGGACAACATTTTTTTGAATCATCATGGCTCGTAAACGTGGCGTACCACACCAACGATCTCAAGACTGCAAGTCACATCACTTTACCATATCCCAACATTAGCATCTAATGAGCTAACATATATTAGTACCATGTCATGTAAATCATTACTAGATTAACATCATCATATAATCGCTAAATCATGCAATCCATGCATATCACGTGTATATCAGAATGTATGACGATACACCAACCTTTTATCGTATAATTAACCTCATACCTGTGTGGTTGCAAATTTATGCAATATATACCATCATCGTCATATCGCACGTCGCCCTTGTCTGCATGAAATAATGGTACTCTTGAGCCCTTAAACATCAACTTCTCATTTATCATCTTCTGGTTATTATCTGGCACAATGCAATTACTAGAAAGCCCATTAGTAATTCTCACACGTATATCAACATTATACGCACAACAACCACATATCATCAATATCAAATCATAATGAATGGTCTAACACGAATATTCTTACATCACGATTATACGCACATAGCATCATAATATCGTTCATCCCTCAAATTTATCTCATAACCCATCATTTATTCTTATCTACTTGAATAGGTTATCTTGTACTGTCCATCGCTCCTTACTAATCACTTGCATATAAGCCATTTAAAACAAGGCATCAACATCAATATCGAATAATTCGTCTCATACCTTTATAGGTGAAGTCATCTACAATATACAGCAGCATCATAATACCTCATCATAGTACTCACATGCTCTTAAGCATCAAACTTTCCGCATTTTCATCACCCAACTATCATCTCGTCATTTACGCATTATTGATATTCATAATGTTTCCGTCATCATACATTAATATCCCTGCGTCAAAAGTTTCACGCCATCCTGCATACATCATGATACAACAAACCATCACATATCAGTGTGATTGAAATTCAACATAAGAATCAATTTTCATGTCTCAGTGACATAATTAATTTCGATCCTCAATTCAACAAAGTACTTTTTCATGAATGAATAACATATCATAGTGTAGTATGTATTCATGGTTCTCATACATCAGTCTCATCTCATATATCATCATTTATATGCTTCCCAGTTTCTAACACAATATCATATAGATAAATCATCTAAAGTGAATACTCATATATCCCATGTATTCTCATTATGACATCATTATATGGTCTATCAAATCATGTCTAACTCATCATTAATCCCTCAATGATTATTTATCAGTGTTGTCATTATATACCAGAGAATAACTTAATAATTGCGTACTTACTATGTCGACCCGCAACGTTCACAATGATCACACGTCCACACAGGACATTCGTAGCGATCTCAGGTCATCCCATGACGTTTCATGTCATCTCATGACCTGTTCATTAATCTCATTCCAACATGGCTACATTTAACTCAACATAACATGATTAACAGATCATTAATCTCACAGTATACAGAACAATCATGTTTCTATAAACCAATATCATTTCAATCTGATCATCATTACCCCATTGTTATCTCGTCTCTGCACAATTAATCAATGAACATATCAAGACTATACGTCATTTCAATTTCTTTCTCAATTCTTCCTCATTTTTTTTAATTGGTTATCATAAATCATAGCAATCAATTGCGATAGTTCACAATCCACATATATCAAACATATTAAACCAAACGAAATGGTTTACCTCAATTCCTCGTTCCTCTGGAACATTCCAATATCCTCTTGGGCCTACATCTCATGTACCCAAGGAACAACAATACAACAATGTCCACAGCTATCTGAAATCAACACATCATCAATATACATCGCTAGCACAATATCAGTACACTAATGCTCATGCTATCATAATAGCAGCACATCAATATTCATCGCCCAGTGACGGCACCCTAATATTCATTGCTAACACAATAGCAATATATCAATACTCATCGCCAACACTAGCATGCAAAATATCATCGCCACTACGGGCATGCACAATATCATCGCCACTACTGGCATCCATATAAACACTTACTGTACACAGTGGATCCACACTCGATCCTTTAAACTGCCCCTGTTCTCAACATAATTATTCGACAAAATATAATTTCATCAATACACAATTGATATACTCATCATCAATAACATGACCGTCCAAAAATAGTCATTGCCTCGACATATCAGCGGCATTCACAATATTTCCATCGCTTCGATATGATCGGTAAATATTATAAATCTCAAATATCACAATATAATCATACCATCATCTCGCCAATAAATGTCATCAATATATCAGTATCAATCACACCCCACTATTGCATCCATTGCAATAAAAATGAAAGAACACAATAATGTCTCTTCATCCACTCTCTCCATGATCGCTTTCATCTGTACATTTGATTATCACAATACGTCAAATCAACAAGGTCAAATTAAATCAACGTATATTCATCACCCTCCCTCTATAGTGGAGGCACATAAAATACATTGCACACTCTCAATAGTATCGATCCCGACAATAATCACATCGTATGCTCTCCCTAGCACCGACTCAATATCAATATACATGTCATATGCTCTCTCTAGCATTGACCCTGAAATATACCCGTCACTCGCTTGCCAGCGGATCACATCACTCACTTGTCAGTGGTGACCCGAATCACATCGCTCACTCCTCGGTGGCAAGCCAATATCACATCGCTCGCTCGTCAGCGGCGACCACATCACTCACTCGTCAGTGGTGACCCAATATCACATCGCTCACTCATCAGTGGTGACCCATATCACATCGTTCGCTCTTCAGCGGTGACCACATCACTCACTCGTCAGTGGTGACCCAATATCACATCGCTCACTCATCAGTGGCGACTCGTATATCATATTAACACATCGCACGAACCAACGGCGACCCACAAATCATATATACACATCACTCACCTCAGCGGTGACCCCACTCTACATTCACACAACATGATCACATCGCACATTCTAGTGGCGACCTATAAATAAGCACATCACTCGCCTCAGCGGTGACCCTCTGTACAGTCACACACACATAATCACATCGCACAGTCTAGTGGCGACCCATAAATAAACACATCACTCGCTACACGCGGTGACCCACATCACTCGCTACTAGGCGGTGACCCTTAAATATATTAATACGCGGCTCGTACCCACGGCGACCCATATATAATAATAACACGTCGCTCAACACGAAGGCGACCCACACATAATAATAACATGTCGGTCAACCATAAAAGCAACCCTAAACCTAAGCGACACTTTGCTTTTCAATACTATAGTGGAAAATATATTCATCCATGCTTATACATCATTACGTACCTGTGCCATCATGTAAATGACATACACATACCCGGTTCACATCATCTATTGTCATACTCCAACAGCACAGTACTGCCTGCCATTTCCTATCCTCAGATATTGATAGGGTTGCTTATTACGCATATTTAGGTCTTGATTTGTCTATATATTCGTGTAAATTCCGTGAAGATGTTATGCTTTTTGGTATTTATTTGCTTGTTTCAGGAATTTAGGTGGAATATGGAAGAATTGAGCTACAAGGAAGAAAACGGATCAAATCAAGCCAATAAATGAAGAATTTGAGTTTTGGAAATCTCGATCGATCGGAACATCCTTCTCGATCGATCGAGAGAAGCAGAGAAGTTAAGACTCGGACGCTGAAGGCGCTCGATCGATCGAGACGTAAGGACCGATCGATCGAGACACAGATTTTTCTGAAAATAAAACTCTTGATTTGGTCTGATTTATGGAAACAATTCCATATCTCCCCTCCTCTATAAATAAGGAAAAGAGGCACGAAATTGGATCCCTATTCTGAAGAATAATCAGACCTAAACATTCTTAGCCGCCTTTCATCCTCCCGGAACAAGAGAAGGTTGAAGAATCCTTTGAAGTGCAAGGAAGGAAGCGAGAGAAGAAAGATCGTTCAACGCACGGAGTCGCTCCTACGTTTATCGTATTTCTAAACTCTTGATTAATTTGATTTTCATATTTTGTTGATGTTTTTGAGGTTGAGAGACGATTAAGCATCTATTTGAATTTGATTTGAATTTAATCTGGTTTATTCTATCAATTTTAAGGAATTTTGTGTTTGAATCTTTGATTTGGTTGTGTTTGAGTGAATCAATATCTTTTGTTCATGAATTATATGCTCCATGCTATCAAAGCATAGCTATCTTTGATTGAACTTGTGAATTACAATTGAGATCGAGAGATAAAATTGTAATACGCTCAAATAATTCATGTTGTATGTTTAAGATTTAGATCGAGAGATTAAATCACATACGTGGTCACTTTAAATTGAAAGATTTAAAGATCAACGGTTTTCATAAAGATTTATTCGGTATTAAATTGGTATTAGTGAACGAGAGGTACTTGTGTCAATTATTGCTAGTTTCAATACAGCTCGAGAGAGTGTATTGATTATATTCGGGAACCCGTCACCTTAAGAATTGATTGATAAGTAATTGTTTTAGCAAACAAATCACTGACGATACACAATTGAACGAACATTTTGATAGATTTCTCGAGCGGAATTCCTTCGCATCTTCAAAGGAATTGTGTTAGTTTTGAGTTTTTAATTCTTTAGTTTAATTCTTTAATTAATCATCTTTTTCGTAGGCTAAATATAATTTAACTAATTTTATTTGGTACTTATACGCTGGTCCCTGTGGGTTCGACATCCTTTCTTATATAACACTATACTAAAACTTGACATCGTGCACTTGCGGTATAAAATCGCTGCATTGGAAAATATTGTTTAAAAAATAAGTGATCAAGTTTTTGGCGCCATTGCCGGGGACTAATCTGTATAATATCATACGAGATTAGTTAATTGTAATTTAGCCATTAATTTTTGTTTTGTTTTGTCACTTTTGACCGTCAAATTTACTACAGTCGCATCTTCTCCTTTTGGATTAATTTTTACAGGTAGTTATTGTCGTGGTGCATGCTAAGGAGTAGCAACCCCACACTCGAGCCAATTGACCCAGAAATCGAGCGTACATATCTACGAAGAATTAGAGAAGCTCGAGCAATGGCTGAACATAATCAAGAAGGGGGCGCTAACAATGAAGCATTGAATCCCAGATCGATGATGGATTATGCTCAACCGGCTTTTCATGGATCACTATCCAGCATTACAAGGCCAGCCATTGAAGCAAACAACTTTGAAATAAAGCCGGCGATAATACAGGTGATCCAACATTCAGTGATGTTTGGAGGAGTAGCCACTTATGATCCGAACGCTCACATCTCCAACTTCTTGGAGATCTGTGACACATTTAAACATAATGGCATTTTTGACGACGCCATCAGGTTAAGGTTATTTTCTTTCTCACTAAAGGATAAAGCTAAAGCGTGGCTGAACTCTTTACCTGCAGGATCGATAACAACTTGGGAGGGGATGACACAAGCGTTTCTGTCCAAATACTTTCCTCCTTCCAAAACGGCAAAGATGAGGAACGATATCACCACGTTCGGGCAATTCGATCCTGAAACACTATATGAGGCGTGCGATCGTTTCAAAGATTTGCTTAGGAGATGCCCACACCATGGACTTCCTATTTGGCTCCAGGTACAGACTTTCTATAACGGTTTATTTTCATCTAACCCTTCTATGATAGATGCAGCCTCAGGAGGTTCCATAATGCGCAAAACACCAGAAGCAGCATATGAACTCTTAGAAGAGATGGATTCTAACAGCTATCAATGGCAATCGGAGAGAAATGTGCCAAAGAAACCGGCTGGAGTTCATCAAGTTGACGACATCACTGCTCTTTCGGCACAGTTGGATGCGCTGAACAAGAAGATAGATAGCATGAGCATGACAGCAATGCAGGCTCAAGTTATCACTTGCGAACTATGTGGAAGCAATCATCCGAGCACTGAGTGCCAGGCAGGTAACACATTCATACAATCTAACGAGTCTGTGAATTATGTAGGGAATAGGCAGCCCAACAACCCATACTCAAATACTTATAACCCGAGGTGGAGAAATCATCCGAACTTTCAATGGTCCAATCAAAACAATGTGTTGAACCCACAACAACAACCGGGAAGTACACCTAAGCCGAGCATGGAAGAACTCTTGACCAAGTTAATTTCATCGACTGAAACAAGGATGGAAAATCAGGATGCATCTATTAAGAACTTGGAGGTTCAAGTGGGGCAACTAGCAGCCATAATTCATGGACGAGCTCAGGGGACACTACCTACTGATACGGTAAAGAACCCAAAGGAGCAAGCAAAAATGGATAACTGAGATGGATGTGACAGTCCAGCTTGGGACTATAAATCAAGAACTCATTCTTAACCCTTTGCTTTGTTTTATTTTAGTTTGTTTTTGTTTTTGTTTTCTTGATTTTGGAGAGACTCCATGCGTGCTGAGGAGCCATATGACCCAGTACCACCTCCGGAGCATGATGAGGACGACGAGGCATGTGCCGTGCCTTTGCATTTATTGTTTACCATACATTGAGGGCAATGCATGTACTAAGTTTGGGGGGGGGGGGGGGGGTGTTGGTTTCTGCTATTGACTTGCGTTACTTCCTTGCATGACTAATCTAGCATGAGTTTGCATGAGATTAGATCGCTTTTGAGCATTTTTTAAAAACAAATCTTGAAAATAAGTTCATCATTTAGAAATAATGAATTAGATCTGCAATGGTATTACATGATGATATTAATCCCCATCTCACCTTAAGTCTTGAAGATTTTTGACTTGTTTGTGAATATCTTAGGTTGAGTTAATATTTCAAAATTGAGGAATATTTTCAGCACTTTTGGCTCATAATTGAGTGAATTGTATATTGGAACAATTTTGTTAACTATGATTTGTCTTGAGGACCTTAAAACACTTTAGAACCTATTTGAGAGCACTTTGAGGCGAAATTTTATAGTTAGGAACATAGACTTGGAAATGATTTAGGCGATCTTTGGACCGTTTGAGCCTTTCAAGCTTACCATGTTATATCAATCTCTTAGTCCCTAATTTGAGCCTAAATGATAAAATAATGGAGTATGTTTGACATACTATTAGCCCCATTCAACATTCTTTGGCAACCTCATTATACCCACCTCCTTGAGCCTAAATGGAAGATTTTTATCTTTACCCAAATGGAGTATAATGGTTCTCATTAGATGCACTTGAATTGCTAAACTTTGATGAGCTAAATGAAAAAAAAAAAATTGAAGAATGAGAAAAGAAAAATATAGAAAAAGCCTTGAGAAAAAAAAATGAATAAATAAGACCCAAAGTGGCCAAGGCCATAAAAGAAAAAGAAGAGAAGCTCAAAGTGTGCTGAAAATTTGAATTTTCTATGATTATACTCTCTTCTTTGTATTTCCCTATCTTTTCTTTGAAGCCAACAACCTAGGCCAAACATTACAAGCTTAAAAGACCTATTCATCCAAGTCTAGGGAATAACTACATTAGTGGCGAAGTGTATGAAAAGTAGGCTTATGAAGTATTTAATAGTGAATCTTGACTTTGAGTTTACTAGCATTATTTGATCCTAAAAGTATATATGAAACTCATGATTGACATTAACACACACACACGTTCCGCTTTTGCGATTTATTACTTAACTTAGGAGGAAACACGTCTTGTTGAGTTTTGGATTGATTTATGGTTGATGTGTTAGTGGGATTTCTGAGCTTTTACAATTGAGTTGCTAAGTTAATTCATTCAAAGTATTGATGATGAACTTTGCATTTTGATCTTAATGTTTGCTCAAGGACGATCAAATCTAAGTTTGGGGGAGTTGATAGGGTTGCTTATTACGCGTATTTAGGTCTTGATTTGTATATATATTCGTGTAAATTCAGTGAAGATGTTATGCTTTTTGGTATTTATTTGCTTGTTTCAGGAATTTAGGTGGAATATGGAAGAATTGAGCTACAAGGAAGAAAACGGATCAAATCAAGCCAATAAATGAAGAATTTGAGTTTGGAAATCTCGATCGATCGGAACAAGCATCTCGATCGATCGAGCGAGGCAGGGGTTTTGGCCAACAAAGAATTCGAATTCTCGATCGATCGGAACATCCTTCTCGATCGATCGAGAGAGGCAGAGAAGTTAAGACTCGGACGCTGAAGGCGCTCGATCGATCGAGACGTAAGGACCGATCGATCGAGACACAGATTTTTCTGAAAATAAAACTCTTGATTTGGTCTGATTTTATGGAACAATTCCATATCTCCCCTCCTCTATAAATAAGGAAAAGAGGCACGAAAATTGGATCCCTATTCTGTAGAATAATCAGACATAAACATTCTTAGCCGCCTTTCATCCTCCCGGAACAAGAGAAGGTTGAAGAATCCTTTGAAGTGCAAGAAAGGAAGCGAGAGAAGAAAGATCGTTCAACGCACGGAGTCGCTCCTACGTTTATCGTATTTCTAAACTCTAGATTAATTTGATTTTCATATTTTGTTGATGTTTTTGAGGTTGAGAGACGATTAACCATCTATTTGAATTTGATTTGAATTTAATCTGGTTTATTCTATCAATTTTAAGGAATTTTGTGTTTGAATCTTTGATTTGGTTGTGTTTGAGTGAATCAATATCTTTTGTTCATGAATTATATGCTCCATGCTATCAAAGCCTAGCTATATTTGATTGAACTTGTGAATTACAATTGAGATCGAGAGATAAAATTGTAATACGCTCAAATAATTCATGTTGTATGTTTAAGATTTAGATCGAGAGATTAAATCACATACGTGGTCACTTTAAATTGAAAGATTTAAAGATCAACGATTTTCATAAAGATTTATTCGGTATTAAATTGGTATTAGTGAACGAGAGTTACTTGTGTCAATTTATTACTA
This sequence comes from Haberlea rhodopensis, assembly GCA_907163345.1. Taxonomy (NCBI): domain Eukaryota; kingdom Viridiplantae; phylum Streptophyta; class Magnoliopsida; order Lamiales; family Gesneriaceae; genus Haberlea; species Haberlea rhodopensis. The sequence continues at coordinate 113,451 of CAJQUN010000619.1, read as the reverse complement.
GTTTCAATACAACTCGAGAGATTGTATTGATTATATTCGGGAACCCGTCACCTTAAGAATTGATTGATAAGTAATTGTTTTAGCAAACAAATCACTGACGATACACAATTGAACGAACATCTTGATAGATTTCTCGAGTGGAATTCCTTCGCATCTTCAAAGGAATTGTGTTAGTTTTGAGTTTTTAATTCTTTAGTTTAATTCTTTAATTAATCATCTTTTTCGTATACTAAATATAATTTAACTAATTTTATTTGGTACTTATACGTTAGTCCCTGTGGGTTCAACATCCTTTCTTATATAACACTATACTAAAACTTGACACCGTGCACTTGCGGTATAAAATCGCTACATTGGAAAATACTGTTTAAAAAATAAGCGATCAGATATCATATCTCATTTTCTGATTTCCTCCAGCAAAATCAGATTTCTCAGCGCTGCACATATGTACATAACATGTACACAAAACTCAACTCAATAAAATGCATTTATCCCTCTACTAGTAACAACGTCCACTCATCATCAACATTAATTACCTTCAGCGATGTCATTCGTCACGCACCTTAAAAAGCATTATCATTTTCACCATAGTCAAGCTAATGATATAAATAAAACGAGTTACCATACTCGAGGCTTTTCAACCATACCACTCTCATTGTGTATGTTCATCGAATCTCATACGATCCTGCAATCACGATGGTTAGTAATAACACCAATTTTCATTGCTTCATATCATAAAATACACATAGCAGGCGTCATGTCACAATGACAGAAAACTACAATCATGCATAAAAGTATGTGATATACATGTCTATCAACACATCCCTAGGCCATTAAACATCCCAAAGAGCTAACCACTGCTCTGATACCACTAATGTCAGACCCCAACGTCCAACACGTCAATAATGCAATTATTGACGTCATTTGTGTATGTAAAAATTTCTTTTCTTTTAAAGAATCATTATGATGTGACTAGAAATAGATACATCTTTAGCGCTTAATTGTCTACGATTTGGTAGGTTTTGATGGATAATTTGATAATATGCTACCTAATCGTATATTTGTGTAATTGTAGGTACAATCGAAGAAAATGAGCTAAAAATGATGTATAAAGACCAAGAAAAGACATGGACATGACAAGGACTCAAAGTTGATCAAGAAAAGGGCAAAACGTAATTTTGGAAGAGGCAATCGATCGCCTATGGACAGAAACTTTTGCAACAAAATCAACGAAGCAGCGATCAACCGCCACTCTATAACGATCGATCGCCTCAAGCTTTTTGCTGAAAAAAAATAATGAAGCGATCGATCCCCACATTCATAGCGATCGATCGCCGAAGAGTCCGAGAATTTGGAAATTAAGTCTTTTACCATGTTTAAAAGATTGTAACCTAATATTTAGCCTCCATAACCTTGAACTCGATTTGACTACCTCTTCTCAGACATATTTTCGAGAATTAGAATAGTTTTAGGTTTTGAGAAGATTTTTTATTTCAAGTTTTGTCAAGAACAACACGAAGAACGGAACCGGAATCGACAAGCCGGAATCGTGATTCGTCATAGTAATTTCTTTTCCTTTGTTTATTTAATGATTTCGAACCATATTTTGTTATTTTTAGATTCAATTATGCTAGGCTAAACTTCTAGATTCTTTGTTTAAGGAAGACTTGCTTTTGGATTAAAATCTCTTGTGAGAATTTTGATTTGTTTGTTGAATTTAATTTCGATTTCAATTCTGTTTCTTGGTATCGATTTCAATGATTATTGTGTTTGTTTATTAGATTGATCACCTAGTATTCATATGCATAATCGATAGCTAATTAAGAAGCAACTAAGATTAATAATTACCGGGTGTAGGTGTTGTTGAATTCTTAGGAGAAATGATTGGGTAATCAATAGTTAACGGCTGTAGTTTCTATTGATTAGATTTATCGAACTCACTAGTTTTGAATTCTATCATTGATTTAATCATTAACGGCTGTAGTTTTGATTAGAGATTTGATAAGGGTCGGATTGAATGCTGTTTTCTCTTTGACTACGATTAAGGTGGGTAGGAATTAAATTTCCAATCGATGAATAATTGAAGGAATTTGAATGTTAGTGATTTAATGATCAAGAGAGAATTTTCCAAAAGTAAAGTTGACCAACAACCAAGAATCGCTTCGCTCTCATAAGTTTAAATCGTTTTAGTTAATCTCGTTAATTAGTTTAATTCGTAAAATTTGCTTAGTAGTAATCACTTGACCCAAAAACCCCTTTTTACTATTTGTTTTTAAATTGACACGAAAAAATACTACCTTCCCTGTGGGATCGATCCCTACTCTCGATACTACATACTTTTGCTATTAACTTGAGGAGGGTTAATTTGGGCGTACGCGATAAACGCTACCAAATTTTGGCGCCGTTGCCGGGGAAGGCATTGGTATAATTTCGTGTTAATTTTTTTATTTTATTTTAGTTGTTATCCCGCACTACAACTGTGGTTTGTTGATGAGTACAGGTGAACCCTCTGATCACGAAGATAATTTTTACTACGATCCTGAGATCGAGAGGACACTACATCGGAGAAGAAGAGAAGCAAGGTTACTTGAGGAAGAAGAGAGGAACATGATGGCTGCGAATCAAAGCTTGAGGCAGTTGGCGAATCCTAACTTGGATCAACAACCTCTCTGCATCACTTTCCCTGCCCTGACTAATAACGTAAATTTCGAACTCAAGTCTGGTTTAATTCACTTATTGCCAGCTTTTCATGGTCTTGCAGGAGAAAACCCGCACAAGCATTTAATGGAATTCCACGTGGTGTGCACTACTATGAAGCCGACCGGAATCACTGAGGATCAAATAAAGTTAAGAGCCTTTCCATTTTCTCTAAAGGACGCTGCAAAGGACTGGCTATTCTACTTACCATCCGGATCGATCACCACGTGGACGGACTTACAAAGAGTATTCCTGGAGAAGTATTTTCCTGCTTCAAGGGCGACCAACATAAGGAAGGAGATCTACGGCGTGAAGCAGTTCCACGAGGAGTCACTGCATGAGTACTGGGAACGATTCAAGAAGTTGTGTGCAAGTTGTCCACAACATCAGATAAGTGAACATCTGCTGATTCAATATTTCTATGAAGGTTTGCTTTCTGGTGACAGGAACTTGGTGGATGCGGCAAGCGGAGGAGCATTTATCGTCAAGACAACGGAGGAGGTGAGGAGCTTGATAGCTAACATGGCGGCCAATTCCCAACAGTTTGAACATGTTCGCCATGGACAACAGCAAAGAAAAGAGGTAAACATATCAAACCTGGAACAACAACTGATAGACCTGACTTTTTTTGTGCGTGGTCTTGCAGGTGGAAATGTAGGGAAGATAAAGCCGTGTGGAATCTGTCTGGCTGCGAACCATCCCACGGACGCATGCCCCTCACTACAAGAGACAGCCGCTGAGAACGTGAATGCCGCGGGAGGATTCTCAGGCCCACCACAATGGAATTATGACCATCCACCAAACAACTACAATCAAGGTTGGAGGGACCATCCGAACCAAGGATATAGCAACCCACAGATGCACCAACCTCCACCCTATAGACAGCAATACCAGAGACCTCCACCACTTCCAGCGCACCCTCCTTCTGACAGGTTAGAACATAGCATCAAAGTTATTGCTGAAAATAGCTTACAATTTCAACAGGAGACGAGGGCGAGCATCCAGAGCTTGACTACGCAAATGGGACAACTGGCAACTTCTCTCAACAAGATTGAAGCAAGAATCTCAAATGGACTACCTTCACAACCAGAGGTGAACCCCAGGGAGAATGTGAGCGCGATCACTGTGAGTGTGAGTGGAGATATAGCTGAAGAAGAGGTGGTACTGACACCACCCAATAACGAAGAGAAGACGGAGAAGGAGAAAGAAGTTGAAGAACCCATGCAAGAGGAGAAACCACGATGTAAGTTCCCCAACTTTTCTGAATATAAAAGTGAACCCCCATTCCCCCTTGCATTGAAGATGAATTTGAAGGACAAGGGTCTCAAGAGGCTCTACGAGATGTCCCCACGCTGTAATGAAAAAGATCCACTCAAGGAAGCCAAGAAAGATGGTAAGTGCAAGGAACGCGAAGGGCAGCCCAAGGTCGAGCTAGGTGATAATGTTTCGGCGGACATCCAAAGAAGCATCCCCGCTAAATGCAAGGACACTGGTATGTTTTCTATCCCATGTATGATTAATGCTAATAGGATTGAGAAGGCTATGCTTGATTTAGGATCTTCTATAAATGTCATGCCTTACTCAATCTATTCTCAACTAAAACCGGGACTTTTAAAAAGAAATGACACTTGATTCATTTAGCTGATAAGTCCACGGTCATACCTAGGGGACTAAAAGAGGACGTAATCGTGCATGTAGTGAACTTGGTTTTTCCAGCCGATTTCTATGTCTTAGACATGGAAAATGGTGATCCATCTAGTCTAATCCTTTTAGGGATGCCATTCTTGAAAACATCAAAATCGGTAATCAATATGAATAGCGGTATGATAACATTGGAGTCTAATGGTAAAGTTGCAAAATTCAACATCTATGAACCCATTAAGACTCTTGAGCATTCGAGTTACGCTATTGGCATACATGATGATTATGATTCGGATTTTGATAATGATGAGTTGTGGGAAATGGGAAAGGCTACTGATGGCCTTGACGACAACAGAGGTATGGATTCTAACCCTGTGCATACTGTTCATACTATTGCTGCTTTATCTATTCACGATACTGCTGACCCTCTTATTTCTCACTTGCAGAATCGTACCGTTGGAAAGAAGCACCCTCCGGATCGACCATGTCAATCAAGTGACGAAGGAGCAAAGACTGGGGACGACCACTCAAAGAGCAACAAACCGAAATACCGAGGAGTGAAGAAGATATTGAGGTGGTTAAGGAAGGATAGAGCAACACTGCATCAACCACCTGGATAGAGGACTGGCGTCGGGCCACCGATGTTAAACAAAGGCGCTGCTTGGGAGGCAACCCAAGGGGAGTTAGTTTCCTTTCTCCTTTTTATTTTTATTACTTTACTAGTTAGACTTTTCTCTTTTCTTGTATTCTTGTCTTACATTGGGGACAATGTAATATTTAAGTATGTGGGGGGGGGGGGGGGGGGGGGATTAGTGGTGTATTATTGTTTTCTTATTTCAAAAATTCATAAAAATCAAAAATTTGAAAATTTTGAGCTCATAGTTAGTAATGAACACATGCTTAGAATCACTAGCCTATGATGAAACCTAATTGATATCATGCATGCTTTTGAACTTAGGTGAATTGTTAACTTTGGAAATCTTTGAACTCTAATGCAAAATTGTGCTTTAACTTAGTAGTTGAATATCTTGAGCACGAATTTGTCATGGTTTGTGAAGTGTGCATAACCTAGTGAAGATTGTGTGAACTTTATGATAGTCTTAAGAAGTCTCTAATACATGCTAGAACTTAACTACATGCTCTTTGAGGAGTATGTCTAGACTACTTGCAAACATGAAAGTGATATAGTCAATCTTTGATGCGTGTGAGCCTTTCAAGCCTACCATGTAAACAAAATCAATCTCTAGTACCCCTTTTTGAGCTTTAATGTAAAAGAATGGTAGTATGCTAAGCATACTAAAGACTCCCATTCGACTTTCTTTGACTAGCTTATCATCCTTCCCTAATGAGCCTAAATATGAATTCTATCCATACCTTTGAAGGGAGTATGATGTGTTTCATTCACATGCACTTATGTTATCAATAAGCTTTATTGTCAAAAGAATGGAATGCATGAAAGAAAAGGAATGCCTTGAGAAATTTGATAAAAATATGACTCCAAGGGGAGCCAAGGCACAAAAGAAGAAAAATGTTGAAATAAACCTTGAAAAATGAACAAGGTTGGAAAAATTCATGCAAGAAGAGGAGTTTTAGTGTGCATTTCATCATACTCTCTTGTTTGATATATCTTTATCCTTTCTTTCATAAGACAATACCTAGGCCAAGCTACAAGCCAATAAAGACCTACTTGATTTATGTTTGCAAAGTAGCTAAGATAGTGGAGAAGGGTGTGCAAGTGGGCTTATACTTGTGTTAGTGTATGACTTGAACTATTATGGCTTTACATATTTTGGATCTATGAAATGTTTAGGATTGAACTTGTTCCACTGTTAACTTTTCACCACCTTTCATTACTGTGCATGCTAAAATTGTTGAGGCATTAAAGTGAGGACAAGTTGCTTTGTTATGAACCTATGAGCTAACAAAAAATTATTGTAGTTTTATTTGTTTACTCGAGGTCGAGTAAAGAGTAAGTATGGGGGAGTTTGATGTGACTAGAAATAGACACATCTTTAGCGCTTAATTGTCTACGATTTGGTAGGTTTTGATGGATAATTTGATACGTACGCTACCTAATCGTATATTTGTGTAATTGTAGGTACAATCGAAGAAAACGAGCTAAAAATGATGTATAAAGACCAAGAAAAGACATGGACATGACAAGGACTAAAAGTTGATCAAGAAAAGGGCAAAAACGTAATTTTGGAAGAGACAATCGATCGCCTATGGACAGAAACTTTTGCAACAAAATCAACGAAGCAGCGATCGATCGCCACTCTATAGCGATCGATCGCCTCAAGCTTTTTGCTGAAAAAAAATAATGAAGCGATCGATCGCCACATTCATAGCGATCGATCGCTGAAGAGTCCGAGAATTTGGAAATTAAGTCTTTTACCATGTTTAAAAGATTGTAACATAATATTTAGCCTCCATAACCTTGAACTCGATTTGACTACCTCTTCTCAGACATATTTTCGAGAATTAGAATAGTTTTAGGTTTTGAGAAGATTTTTTTATTTCAAGTTTTGTCAAGAACAACACGAAGAACGGAACCGGAATCGACAAGCCGGAATCGTGATTCGTCTTAGTAATTTCTTTTCCTTTGTTTATTTAATGATTTCGAACCATATTTTGTTATTTTTAGATTCAATTATGCTAGGCTAAACTTCTAGATTCTTGGTTTAAGGAAGACTTGCTTTTGGATTAAAATCTCTTGTGAGAATTTTGATTTGTTTGTTGAATTTAATTTCGATTTAAATTCTGTTTCTTGGTATCGATTTCAATGATTATTGTGTTTGTTTATTAGATTGATCACCTAGTATTCATATGCATAATCGATAGCTAATTAAGAAGCAACTAAGATTAATAATTACCGACTGTAGGTGTTGTTGAATTCTTAGGAGAAACGATTGGGTAATCAATAGTTAACGGCTGTAGTTTCTATTGATTAGATTTATCGAACTCACTAGTTTTGAATTCTATCATTGATTTAATCATTAACGGCTGTAGTTTTGATTAGAGATTTGATAAGGGTCGGATTGAATGCTGTTTTCTCTTTGACTACGATTAAGGTGGGTAGGAATTAAATTTCCAATCGATGAATAATTGAAGGAATTTGAATGTTTGTGATTTAATGATCAAGAGAGAATTTTCCAAAAGTAAAGTTGACCGACAACCAAGAATCGCTTCGCTCTCATAAGTTTAAACCGTTTTAGTTAATCTCGTTAATTAGTTTAATTCGTAAAATTTGCTTAGTAGTAATCACTTGACCCAAAAACCCCTTTTTACTATTTTTTTTTAAATTGACACGAAAAAATACTACATTCCTTGTGGGATCGATCTCTACTCTCGATACTACATACTTTTGCTATTAACTTGAGGAGGGTTAATTTGGGCGTACGCGATAAACGCTACCACAGTACATGCTTCACATAATCCCCATGACTTTTATAAAAAATTGGGCTATCCGAAAATATAACGCATCACTAAAAATAACTCCCGACCAGGGAAAAACACAATACTAAACGAAAATCATCACCATAATTAAGTTCCCAGCCAGGGAAAACACAATAATAAGAAGATATAAAAAGTGGACTCACAACACCATTATTACAGTCCATATACACGACTCCAAGTGCTCACATGCGAGCAACAAATAATGAATACCCATCTTGAGGCATAAATAATGTATACCATGTACCCAATCTCATTCTACGCTCCAGGAAGCAATATTATCCAACCAAGCTCGAGCTTGCTACGCCAAAATAACTTTGTAGCTGTAATACCTGTTTCAACAGAAACAGCACCCACACAGGGTGAGCATACCAACATCACACTACCCATATCATAACAATGCATAAAGATCGTGATAAGATCATAATATCACAATTCAAGAGTATTGAAAATCTATAAAATATACTCCCTGTGAAGTTCTGAATCTGTATAGCTTCCACGCAATGTTCCTGTTTCAAACTTACACGCTTTCATAATATCAAGTTTAGTATCGTCACTGAGAATATGATACTCAACCACACGATAAATTCAATACAATAAGAATCTATTATTTATGCTCAATCATAAATAATTCCATGTCAATGCTGTTTTGTCTATCAATCTATCGCTCGACACTCTCTCATACTGGTCATGCCAAAAGCATCCATAACAAACACCATGTCAGGACCACGTACATTTACGTGTCCCCCATACCACATATAACAAACTCAATTCACATATTCTTTCCCTTATATTCAGTCATCACAATTATTCACATATTCGTTCCCTTATATTCAGTCATCACAATTCAACAATTTATGAATACTGGAATATGAAATAATTCATATTATACATGCTCGTACGTCACCACGTACTTTATAATCTGTTTTTACCGTCAAGTCACCCTCCTTGTTGTCCAAGAGCTCAAGAAGGCTCTACATGACCTTAAAGGTATAAGGGTTATCTCATAACCAATATTTGATGCACAAAATCTCATATTAATTCATTCATAAAGTTATGCCCATAATGTCACATAAAGTCAATAATACATGCTATGTTATCCATTCAAGCATAAAAATCACCATAAACTCTGTTGGGGTTCAACAATTGTCTCTGCTTTGTGATCGGTCGAACACGTGGCGCTTGTGCCAGCGTATGGTTGAAAAGATTGATGTTGCGCCATTACCCTTAACTATAGTTATTGGTAAAGCGGTAAGCGCTCGATCTGACAAGTGGTATCAGAGCGGGTTGTTCTTGGAAAGCATTTTAACCGATTTTTTTTGCGGATATCTTTTAAAATCATTTTCAAAATTTTCTCATGAGCATGAAATATTTTCATAGCATATTTTTTTCAAAATATGGTGTATGAAATTTTTAGCATAAAAATCAATTTCATTGCATTCATTTTGCACGAAAATAATTTTAAAATCTATTTTAATAGTTTTAATTTCGTTCAATATGCTTTAAACTCATTTTAAGTTTAAATTTTTTATTTTGAGATTTTATCTAACAATTTTCGAAGCATTTTTAGTTTTCTGGAAGCTTGCAGCGACTTTGGGAGAATTGGCATAACTTCTTGCTCAGATGTTCAAATGACGAACCGTTTTTTGCGTTGCAAACTAGAATCATAGAGGATCTCAACGGTGTAGGTCTTGCAGCCTAATTCTTCACGAGAAGATACAGTTTATTCTGTAAAGTTGGACTAAGTGTGCTGCCACCGCGGAAAGATGAAATGGACATTGTTGAGTTTTGTCAAGAAATTCAAATTTGTTGCCAAGTATGCTTCATCTATCATCAAAAGAGGTTATTTTTATTCAAAAATTTATGTGCATTGCATTTTTTTTAATTTGTTTTAGCCAACCCCATTTGCCCTTCACTTGCTCAAATTTTCAAACGTTTTAAAATTAAGGGGGAGAGTTTAATCTCAATCCTTGAGGGGGAGTAAATTTATTTGTCTTCATTTTTGATTCACACAAATAGGGGGAGAAATATGTTGTTTAAAAAATATGGTTTCTTCTTGTTATGCAACATTGTGCTTTAATGTTCATATTTTTATTCAAGTTTTGTGATCATCAAAAAGGGGGAGATTGTTGGGTTTTGGAAACCCGAATAATCTTGGTTTTGATGTTAACAAAACTTGTTATTGTGTTGCTAACATATTTCATCAAGTGTGCAGTTCATAGATCATAATTAAGAGCTTGATGAATTACAAAGAAGTAGCTTGAAAATATCAAGCTGGACCAATACTGGAATTCTGGCAGAGCGGATTGTTTCAATCATATCTAATAGCCCGGATATCGAAATGGCGTGCTTCGAAAGAGATTGAACAGCCAACTCAAAATACTAAAAGTCATATTTCACAACAGATCGGCTAGTTCAAATGTTATCAAGGAGAAAAGACGCCTGCAAGATCGAGCTGAACCGCGAAGAAACAGCAAGCTGTTTCAGCAAGCAACTGTCAGTCTGGTGGCCATAAATCTCAGCTCGCTTATCGGAACGGAACGATTCAGTATGGGTTGGAAAGCTAAGACAAAGATCTACAAGTCATATTTGGAAGTTAAAGACTGAATCGGACGCTAAGATGGCCAAAACGCTTCTGCGAGTCACGCCATGTGACGCCTGTAAGATCGAGCTGTTACAGCAAAGTCCCTGTCAGTCTGGTGGGCATAACTCTTAGCTCGCTTATCGGAACAATTCAGTATGGGTTGGAAAGCTAAGATAAAAAGTCATCTGTGAAAGTGAAAGACTGAATCGAACGTTAAGATGGCCAAAAAGCTTCTGCAAGTCACGCCATGTGCTTCTGCATCCAGCAAACAGACAGCAGGAGCATTGCCTCGTATTTCGAGCATAACTCTGTCATACAAACTCGAAATCGAGCGATTCTTGATTCTGTGGAAAGCTAAGATAAAGGGCTACAACTTTTATGTGGATTACTTTGCCCAAAATCAAAGAATGAAGAGTTACAAGCAACAGATCGAAGAGTAAGTTTATCAATCTATTTTTGTATCAAGCTGATTGTCCAGACTGATCCGGACCAGACTGATCCGGACCAGACTGATCTGCCCATGCTGATCCGGACCAGACTGATATGCCCGTGCTGATCTGCCAGACTGAGCTGCCCATGCTGATCCGGCCAGACTAATCTGCCCAAGCTGATCCGGCCAATCCGGTCCGAAATACAAAGAGCCCAGAAACCAGAATATGACCGTTGCAAGCTCGGGAATAGTGCAGAACCTTTTCCAACGGGCATATTCTTGTGTCTAACGTATATATCAATACTTGGGGCTATATATACATGATTTGGAAGCTCAATAACAGCTGATTGAAGATCAATCCAAGCCTTCCAAAGCAAACCCACTTGGGATTCAATTGAGGAGCTTAAAAGACAAAAGTTGCTAAATGAAGAGCACTCATCAAACCTTTGGCACCTCTTACCTTGCTGTATCAGATTCATTATGGAATCATTTGTGCCTTTGTATTCACTCTATTCATTGTATTTGTGAGCTAAAATAGAAGAGTGAATACCATTGTAACGGTTGATGATTTATCACAACCGATGAGAGGTCTTTGTATGTGAGACATTAAAGAACATACATAGTTGAGTTGCTAGGAGTTCTAGTTGGATGGGGAATTCCCAACTGGATCGGGTTTGTACAACGGGATTGTATAAATCAAAGTCTTCTAGTGGAATCCTTCCATGAGGTGGAAGAAGGGGAGACGTAGAAGGATTACACCACCTTCGAACTTCCATAAACAAATACTTGTTTATTTATTTTAATTGCATATCTTTAAAATGCCTTTCAAATGTTTAATCGGTTTTAGAGCGGGTTATGTCGACTGTCTTCCGCTCGGTTTTGTAACCGAACTCGATATAATCTCTCGGTGCAATTAATTCAAGAACACGAGCTATTGAAGCTCAAGTTGGTTGAACTCGGGTGTGGAATGGCAACCCACCCCCGTAATCGATTCTGATAAGTGGTATCAGAGTCAGGTTATCTTAATCAGCACAAAGACACTTGAGCTGATGGCATCATTCAACAAAATTCCTATGTTCTCAAAAGAAGACTATGATGACTGGAGAATCAGAATGCAAGCTCATCTGGCAGCTCAGGATGACGATATGTGGTTCGTCATCACTGATGGACCAATGAAGATTCTGAAAGTCAATACAGCAGTCGCCATTACTGGTGGAGAACCACAAATGGTAGAGAAAGACAGATCCCTCTGGACGAATGAGGAAAGAAAGAAAGCAAATCTCGACAACGTTGCCAAAGACATCTTGTTCAAGACATTGGACAAGAACATGTTCAGCAAAATCAAAATGTGCTCTACTGCCAAAGAAATTTGGGAGAAGATAGTACAGCTATGTGAAGGCAACGACCAGACCAAAGAAAACAAGCTGACTGTTGCTCTTCAAAGATTTGAGAGCATAAAGATGAAGAGTGGAGAAACTCTAAATGAGTTTGATGAAAGAGTCACTGGCATCATTAATGAACTGAATGGTCTGGGCAAGGAATACTCAAAAAGAGAGATCGTTCTGAAAGTTATGAGAGTCCTGCCAAAAGAATGGGGTGTTAAGACCATTGCAATGAGGGAATCCAAAGATCTGAACAAGGTTGAACTTCATGATCTGTTCGAAGATCTTAAAGCATATGAGTTCGAACTGATAAGCAGAGGTGAAGCAGAGCCATTCATCTCTCAACCAAACAAAGCACTGGCAGCTATTCCAGACCAGATCGCCTCCACATCAGATCGATCTATCGAACAGATAAGTAATGATGCTATGTCATTATTTATCAAGAAATTTGGTAAATTTATGTCTAAAAATAAGAGGAACTTTAAACCCTCTCATTATAAATCAAGAAAGGACGATGCTGTTAATGATCAGGCTTGCTACAATTGTGGTAAGATCGGACATTTCATTGCAGATTGCACCAGACCGAAGAAAGAAGAACGGAAGGAGAAGCATCGCGATGACAGGAAAAAGAAGCATTACAAAGACCGTAAAAATCATGGAAAGTCCCAAAAGGTCCTAGTAGCTGAAGAAGGAAACAACAAGTGGGCTCAGACTGACTCCGATTCAGAAAGCTCCGAATATTCTTCCAGCGAAAGCGAAGAAGATATTCAATGTCTAATGGCAGACGAAGAGTTGAGTCAGACAGAAGAGGTATTTGATTTTGACTCAAATGAATTTACATGTGAAGAGCTCATGTCCGCACTGCAAGACATGGCTAATGATTATAGGATCTTAGCTGAATCATTTGAGAAAAATAAAGCTAAAGTCAATGATCAAGTGGATGAGCACAACAAACCAAGCTGCTCTGAGCAGGGTGAGTGCAACAATCTCCAGATCGAGCTGAATAAGCTGAAAATCTCCTATGATCAGCTCCATGAAGAAAATAAGAGAATTAGCACACAAAATGCTAAGCTTTCTCATATATTCAAAACATGGACAAAATCCAGAACATCCTTGGAAGAATTACAAGAGGTACAAAGAAACGTTGGTGATTTCACCGGCATAGGCTTTGACACCAAAGAATCCACCAAAGATGAATCTGAACTGTTGCTGGTAAAGAACAAAATCAAACAAATGACATTTGTTAAATCCAGCACAGTATATGAGACTGAAGCACCTACGATTCAAACGGGAGTCTCGTTCGTGAACCAAGGTTTGAGAAAAGGAATTGGATATGTCAACCAAGCCAAAGAAAAGGCACCAGCAAGCTTTGCGTCTTTCAGACCAAATCTAAGGGTGCAAGATCGAAGGCAAGGAAGACAATACAATTACTATAATTCAAAACCAGTTCAACGAAGATATAGACTACCCCATGAGAATCAAAGGTTTCCATATCGCACACATTATCACACACAACATCAAAACAGACCAGCTCACAGCACACCACACACACACAAGCCATTAAAGCTGATACAGGTGTGGGTTCCCAAAGGGCTAATCCGTTCTGGACCCAAATAGGATTGGGTACCAACAATAAATATGTTTGATGATAGGTACCGAAGAAACCTGCATCTGACTGGTACTTGGACAGCGGGTGTTCTCGTCACATGACTGGAAACATCGAGCTGCTGTCTGAAGTTACAGAATGTACTGGACCCAAGATCATTTTCGGGGATAACTCAAAGGGTAAGACCGTGGGCAAGGGTAAGATTGTCCATGGTAACATTATTATCAATGATGTGCTGTTAGTTGAAAATCTGTGCTATAATCTGATTAGTATAAGTCAACTTTGTGATAATGGTTATGCTGTAGAATTTCATAAACACACTTTTGCACTGTTAAATCATCAGGCGGTATAACCATGCTTGTAGGAATCAGGAATGGAAATACATATAAGATTAACTGGAATCATGATCAACCTGATAATCCTACTTGCTTCATCGCTAACAATGATAATAAACACTGGCTATGGCATAAACGCTTGAATCATATCAATTTTAAGACTATTTCTAGCCTGTGTAAACATGATTTAGTTATCGGTCTGCCCAAGATCGATTTTGCTAAGGATAAGATCTGCGAAGCTTGCCAAATGGGCAAACAGATCAGATCATCCTTCAAAAACAAGAATGTCAAATCCTCCTCCCGTTGTTTAGAACTATTGCATATGGACTTGTTTGGTCCTATACCAATAACAAGTTTAGGGGGAATGCGGTATACTCTTGTTGTTATTGATGATTACTCACGCTTTACATGGACTATATTTTTTAGCAGTAAAGATCAGACCGGTCCGAAGTTGAGCAAGCTGCTGAAACGCACTCAGAATGAGAAATCATCCAGCATAGACAGGATTCGAAGTGACAAAGGCACTGAGTTTTCAAATTAGAATCGTGAATCCTTTCTAGAAGATCATGGAATTAAGCATGAGTTTCAGCCGCTCGAACTCCTCAACAGAATGGAGTTGCAGAACGAAGAAACAGAACGCTCAAAGAAGCAGCAAGAACAATGATTGCTGATTCTGGAATTTCACAAAAGTTCTGGGCAGAAGCTGTGAATACTGCATGCTACACTCAAAATCGGTCTATGATTAACAAGAAGCTGAATCCCACTCCATATGAAATATGGACTGGTAACAGACCGTCTATTTCTCACCTTCATGTATTTGGCTGTAAATGCTTCGTTCACAACAATGGTAAGAATCATCTTACAGCATTTGAAGCTAAGTCAGATAATGGAATATTCTTAGGATACTCATCAACTAGCAAAGCTTATCGAGTTTTTAATAATCGAACCTTAACTGTAGAAGAATCAGTTCATGTAGTTTTTGATGAATCTTTGTGTGTTGAGGGTAACAAAGAATCAATTCAAAATCAGATGGAAAACATCCATCTCGAAGCTAACAGTGATGATGAGATTGTAGCTAATAGGTCAAAGAGATAATCCACCAGAACCTGAAGTACCAGCCCTATCGGATCAAGCCAATGAAGCTTCTTCAGATCGAGCCGATCCGGATGATCCAAACTCTCATATCAAAGCAGATGCTGATCATACCACTACTACTACTCATCCGGCTGGACCAGACAATCCAGAGTCAAGCTATCGATGGACTGAGAGGCATCCACCTAATCTAGTGATTGGAAGTCCCTCTGCACCGATTAGAACCAGAGGACAGATGATGGATGAGTTCACTCATGCTGCCTTCATCTCAACTCTGGAACCTAAGAAGATCGATGAAGCTCTGACTGATTTCAACTGGATTAAGGCCATGCAAGAAGAGCTTAATCAATTCGAACAAAATCAAGTTTGGAGTCTAACCCCCAGACCAAGCGATCTGCCTGTTATTGGAACCAGATGGGTTTTCAGAAACAAGCTGGACGCAGATGGAACTGTGGTTAGAAACAAGGCCAGACTGGTGGCACAAGGATTCCGACAAGAAGAAGGAATTGACTTCGATGAATCTTGTGCACCAGTTGCCAGACTTGAAGCAATCAGAATCTTTCTTGCATATGATGCCTTTAAAGACTTCAAGGTATATCAGATGGACGTCAAGAGCGCCTTTCTTAATGGTAAGCTTCAGGAGGAAGTTTACATTGAGCAACCTCCTGGATTTCAGAACCACTCATTCCCTAATCATGTATACCTACTGAATAAAGCAGTATATGGTCTGAAACAAGCACCAAGAGCCTGGTATGACACTCTATCTCAATTTCTGCTGAACCATGATTTTCAGATCGGCTCGGTAGATAAAACTCTCTTTAAATTTATTAAGGGGGAACATACCTTGTTAGTTCAGATTTATGTTGATGATATAATCTTTGGGTCAACTAACCCCAAATTATGCGAGAAATTTTCCAAGTTGATGCAGGGACAGTTTGAGATGAGCATGATGGGAGAACTCTCATTCTTCTTGGGTCTCCAAGTCAAACAGCTCAGCAATGGTATTTTCATCAACCAAACCAAGTATACCAAAGAGCTGCTTAAGAGATTCGGAATGGAAACATGCTCAACTGCATCCACTCCAATGAGTCCTACAATCAAGTTAGACAAAGACGAAGGGGGAACGGCAGTCGAAGTGACTATGTATAGAGGACTAATCGGATCGCTCCTATATCTTACAGCGAGCCGGCCTGATATTATGTTCTCAGTCTATATGTGCGCCAGATTTCAATCAGAACCAAAGCAATCACATTTTATTGCTGCTAAGCGTATTCTGAAATACTTGAAAGGATCTCAGAATGTTGGTCTTTGGTACTCCAAAGATTCTAACTTCAGCTTGATCGGATATTCAGACGCAGACTACGCTGGCTGTAAGATTGATCGTAAAAGCACCAGTGGAACATGTCAATTTCTAGGTGAAAGATTGATCTCTTGGTTCAGTAAGAAGCAAACATCAATTGCCACATCTACAGCTGAAGCAGAATATCTTGCCGCTGGAAGCTGTTGCGCTCAAATGCTCTGGATTCAACACCAGCTCAAAGACTATGGCATCCAAGCTGTTGACTCTTCGATATTTTGCGACAACACAAGTGCAATCGCTATCACATATAATCCAGTTCTGCACTCTCGAACAAAGTATATTGATATAAGACATCATTTTATTCGAGATCATGTTGGCAAAAAGGAGATTCGGATCGAGCACATCTCAACAGAGCAGCAAGCAGCAGACATCTTCACCAAACCACTCCCTGAGGCTAAGTTTAATTATTTCCGTCAAATTCTTGGTTTAATTGACTTATCTTGATAGTTTAGATGTTTTCTTCTTTTCGCGTTTAAAGATTTTTGTTGGCACAGATCGATAATACAATGTTCAGAAAGACACAGACCAGTCCGAACTTTCAGACCGATCTATGTCAATCAGATGTTATCCTATGATCTGTCTGGATAATACATCTTATTTTGTATTTATTTAAAACAAAAACAGCCCGGACTGATTGCAAATTTTAACCGCCTTATCTTTCTTTTATCCTGACCGTTTATTTTGAATTTTTTAATTATCAGTCTTCGAGATAAAGACACGTGTCTTCTCTCTCTTATTTAGCGGGCTGAACATTTCATTTTCATTCACTTTTTACCATTTACCGCTGTCTGTTTTCTAACTCTCTCATAACCTCTCAAAACTCTTCGTATATTCTTCCATCTTACTCCAATGGCTACCATAACTCACAACTCTCTCTCCGTTGAGTTCAATGATATTTACATGGCTGAAGATGCAGAGATGGTCTCCATTTTCCGAGCATTGGAATCGTCTGGATTACGGAATTTTCTGGAGTGTGGCACGGTGGTTTACGAATCAGAGATTCGTGAAATGTTTGCCAATGCTGTATCCCAGAAGACATCTATCTCCACCTTTGTAAAGGGCAAAACATTTGAAATCTCGTCGATGACGCTGGCCAAGACCTTTGGTCTTCCCAACTCCGGACTGACTGAGTTCGGGCAGATTCCTCAGGCTTCTCTCACCGTTCTTCAGGGGAAGATTTCTATTTTTGGCCACCGCCTGCAGCCCTCATTCAAAAAGAAGGAAATGCTCTTTCATTTCCAGGTGCTGTGCAAAATTGTGGGCAAGCCATTATTGGGCAAAGCTGGGAGTTTTGACGCCGTCACCGCCGAGAAGTTCAAGGCCATGGCTGCTATTGTTTCCGGACAGAAGATGAACTGGTCCGTGATTCTATTTGGAGTTCTGATGGAAACAGTGATCGCCTCCAAACAGGCCTTCTGCTTTGTTGTTCCTCTCAGCAAGCTACTGGAAACTTTGGACATTGAGCTGGGGAAGCAGTCTGCTCTGAGTCCCTTCAAAATTCTCAACTCCAAAGGGCTAGCACTGCTGAAGTCCAAAAGTGCTCCACCTACTCCTACCGATCTGGTGGCAGTCAAGATTGAGAAGGAAGAAGAACAGGCTGTTGCTCGCACACCTCGGGTCAAGCGAAAGTTAACCATCCAGACTGACTCTGAAGAAACTCAGTCTGCTCCCTCGCCACCAGCCAAGCCCCTTCCCAAGAAGCCAAGAACCCAGATTACCAAGCCAATCAAACCTTACCTCTCAAAGCCTTACCCATATTGCCTCCAACAAAAGCCACCCCTGCACCCCAACCTACAACCCAAATTTCAACAACTTCAACCACTGCACCCAAAGTAACCATCCGAGTCCCCTCTGCCATTCTCGTGGTCAAAGGGATTGTTATCACTGAGTTGGGAGACTATACCCAATCAGGGATCAAGTCCCCCTCATCCACCGGCAAGGGCAAAACCATTCTCTCCGAACCACTCTCCTTTAAGCCCAAATCTGCAGCGCAGACAGCAATTGACATTGCTATGGAGGACGTTGACGAGCAAGTAAAGGAGCTCATTGTGGTTTTTGATGAGTACGTCGAGTACAGAACGATCAACCACATTGAGAGGTTCTTCGGCAAACTCAGACGCCTTCAGAAAATGGAAGAAGAAGTTCTGAAGGGGACAGAGACCGATGATGTTCGGATTGCTGTGCAGCGCAAAGAGCTATTTAAGGCCAATCAAAGATTCAGACTGACGTCTCTGCTCTTAGCTGCTAAGAAAGCGAATTTCGATCCGAATGTTCCTACTGCCAGAGATGATGGGGCTGTTATTGCTCAATTAGAGATGGATATTCATGCTCTCCATTTAGCTGTCCGATTTCAACGACAAAAAATCAGCATATCCACTCCAGTAACCAGCCCGGATCATCCCTCTGCAAGCAAGACTCTGGCAGAACCTTTCATTGAGGTTATTCCCTCTGGAGCAGCAGACCAGACTGCAGATCGCGCAGCAAATCAGACTGCAGAATTAGTAGCAGATCAGACAGCAGATCAGACTGCAGAACTAGTAGCCGATCAGACAGCGGAGCAGCCATTGCC
This sequence comes from Haberlea rhodopensis, assembly GCA_907163345.1. NCBI lineage: Eukaryota > Viridiplantae > Streptophyta > Magnoliopsida > Lamiales > Gesneriaceae > Haberlea > Haberlea rhodopensis. Next base: position 94,302 of record CAJQUN010000619.1, on the reverse strand, counting down.
TAATGCTCCGTCTGCTACAGAAGATGAACCATTGAATGTCTTGTTGGACTCTCCAACAACATCTATTCCTTTGGGATCATCAGTATCCCACGTTCAAATCAGTCCAACCACAGACCTTGCAACAGTTGGCGCACCAGAGTTCGTCGATCTGGATCTAGTGGTGTCCACAGTTGTTGCAGCTCTACAAATTGAGGAGCCCTCCAGACCCAGCATTCCTCCAGTCCAATCAGATGAAGATATAGCTTTCATACAAGCATTTTCTTCGGATCTGGTCACCTTGATCCGGTCCGAAAGTCACCAAACTGATGTATCTTCAATTATGCTGATTGCTGAAGAAGATGATCATGCATTGTCATCATCAGATCACTCTCCAAGCCGCCTATCTGATGCACCTCCATTCCTGGCAAGGACCCTTTAGCACCTATCTGACAACTGCCTGTCACTCTCTCAACGTGTTATAGAAGTTCATCAAGGTCAGAGGCTTACAGCTTTGGACTTTGATTCATTCAAAGAGAAGATGACAGCCAGTATCGACAGCCTTCAGCGAGGACTGAACGATTTGTTCTCTCAGCAAGCCACTTATAAAAACAGCCTGAGAAAAGAGCAGATCGAGCTGGCCACTGAAGTCAGATCATCCGTCGCCAACTCCCTTCGCGCTCAAGATACTCGTCTTGACGCTATCAGCGCTCAGCTAGCACAAGTTGTAGATTTTCTCCAAGAGATTGTTGCTGACAAAAAGGGGGAAAAGAAAAAAGACTTCAAGCCGCTTCAGTCTCAGTCTTCAAGAAAATAGTTTGCTTAAATATTCAGACTGTCTGTATGCAAGATTGATGGTGATCAATAAAGAAATCCTTCTTTGTTAAGTCCTTGTTCATTTATTTTGAACTAAAATAAAAGGCTTAATAATAAAAGGCTTAATCAATCCAACTTAATAAGGTTCATTTATTTTGAACAAAAACACGTAATCGATCCGAAAGTATACGCTTCAGAGTTCTTATCAGACTGGTTAAAAGGACTTAGAAGCTAGGTTTTGTCATCATCAAAAAGGGGGAATTTGTTAGTTCCAAACTTTATCAATGAGATTTTAAAGATGACAAAACATATCATACCGGATCGAGAGAAATCAGACTGACCAGATCGATCGCCCAAAACAGATCAAGCTGATAAGATGACAAAGCATATCAGACCGGATCGAGGGTAATCAGACTGACCAGATCGATAGCTCAAAATAGAACAAGCTGATAAGGCCTTTCACATATCATACCGGATCGATAGATATCAGACTGACTAGATCGAAGCTTCAGATCAATCTCAACCTTTATCAGATCAGAGCAGTCAAGGATGTATAAAGATTGGTTCTTCAGTCCGAATCATTAAAGGCTATTTATTGTAGCATTTAATGTTGTAATTAATGCTACAAAGGACCAAAGACTGAAGATTACCATAAAAGGTAAAAAAGACAAAGAAGAGCTTACCTGGCAGTCGCCGAAAGCATGAACCAGAACGGCAAGTATCCTAAAGAAGAAGACTGCAGCTTACTCAGAGATTAAGCAGAGTCAAGAGGTGCACATTAAGGGAAATAATGTCGTTGGTACATGCAACTATAAAAGCATGCATCAACAATACAGAAAAAGAACGATAAAAGACTCGACAATACAGATAAACGAGACTCTCGCTGATCAATCAAAAACAGCACAAGCTTTTAAGCTCAGAAGCTCTCGAGCTGAAATTATTCTTAAGCACGATTACATTGTAATATTTGATCATTTAGGATCATTGTGCGCATCTTGTGTATTCTGTATTGAAAAATAGAAGTGAGAAACAAATTGTAACTGTCAGACAGAGAGTGTCTGAACAGATCGAGTGACTAGGAGTTTCAGTCTGGTAGTGGGGTAAATCCAGCCTGAATCGGGTTTGTACAACAGGATTGTATAAATCAAAGTCTTCTAGTAGAAACCTTCCTTAATTGGAAGAAGGGGAGACGTAGAAGGATTACACCACCTTCGAACTTCCAGAAACATATTCTGTGTTCTTATCTTTCTGCACTCGTTCTTTCATTCAAGCCATCGAGCCGTTCTTACAAATATATAAACAGACCGTTCCGCACTTATACATTCAGTGGTCTGTTCAGTAAAAGAGTTGATTAAGAAACAGATTTCTTTCACTAATCCGAAAGAAATCACAAGGGATTAAATTTTAGAAGGAGTGTTCATTCACCCCCCCTCTAAACACTCCGGACCGATCCTAACAAACTCTATTCCATGTTATAACACATATTGGGAAACATGCATACATGTGTATATCACACTTATGCACTCACTAGTGCACCATTTATCACACAAACAACACTCACCCAACCTCACCAAGGTGTACTCACGCACACGCAGCAACATTCAGCTGCTAAGTTCCTCCATGTCAATGTTAACTCCAAATCTAGAATTCTACAAATTTTAAAATCACACATGGGCATATTTTGCTATACAATTAGCAAGGTTCTTGACCAAGTCTTTAACATCGTTGAAGCACTCATTAACATGTATCCATTTACTCTAATCACAAGATAATACTTATTTTAAGATATAAGCATCTTCAACCATAGCCCAATGCCCACCAAACACTACAATGCTACAAGACATACAAGTAGTTTTTCACCACACAACTAGCAAGACTTTTGACTAACAATTGAACTACATTTAAGCATATTATCAAACACCTTAAAAGCATGATTTTAAGCTCAAAACCATCCTCAATTTTTGGTCATTAAACCCCCAACAAGTCAGCCAATTTTCAGCAAGATATTGGGTCATTTTTAACATAGAAATCATGTCATAGACACACCACAAACTCAAATACACATCAGCAAGTTTATGATTCTAAATCAATCTAAAATCCAACAAAAAATATCAAGAATTTCGAACTCAACCCTAGCAGAGCCATTAACATCCAAACCAAGCCCCCAAAAACAGCAAGAAAATCGACCCAGAACAAGCAAGAGTCCGGCGAAGATGGCATCTCCATTTTCGAAATCTTTCTTGCCAAGAACATCAACCAAACTCAATATTAAGCTAGATAAATGGTTTAGGGAGTTAAGAAACTTCATACCCAACAATTTTTGGCAAGAAAAATCGATCTCCAACGGGCAAACATCGAACCCTAGCTGAAGGGTGAAGGGGCGACGGGTTTGGGGTTTGGGGTTTGGGAAAGGAGCAAAGAGCCGATATTTAGTGTGTGTAGAGGGTGTAGTGTGTGTAGGATTTAGTCTTTCCTTTTTTTAAAATTAAACCCAACACTCTAACTTTAATTCATCCCCTTTCTTACTTTCTTTATTAAAATAAAAGACAAATATTCCTCAAATTAAATCATGCAATTTTTTCTTGCATCACAAAATTACCCCAGAATTATTTATTCCAACTATGGACCAAATACGATGTCCAAGAATTTAATTCCGTAAATTATTTCATAATTTACCACACTAATCAATTATTTAAATATAAATAATTTTGGGCATCACAAATGTCATCTTTTCTCTCTCCCTCATCAATCGTAAGACTCATTGACTCGAGAGATGAATACTATGACATATTGGGAAGTAACTCATTTTGCGACTATTCCATGCTAATCTCTTTTAGCACAGTGTTTATGTACGTAGACTGAGAGATCTCAAGCATCCGTTAGATCTATTCCTATAGATCGTTACGCTAAGCACGTATGACACTTCTCCCAAATCTTTCATGGAGAAATTAGTAGATAATCATGCTTTAATTGATTAATACCATTCACAATGAATCTGATGTAATCGACTTAAAGCATCACAAATGTAACCGTGCTCTCACTAACCCTTTTGCACACACATGTCACTTTCAGATTTTTAACAATACCAAACACTTTGATGATGTTATCAAAACGGAAGTTAAAACTTCAGGATGCCTTCTTAGGCACTAAATGGACTCTGGAGTTTGCAAACCTTTTGCTCACTCCCAATGGTTGTTAAGTCCTCTGGCTGCCTTGTATAAAAGTCATCACATCCATCTGCTATATCTCATAGTCATAATATGAAGATATAGCTAATAAAATTCGAATAGACTTTAGCATCATAACTGATTAAAATTTTTCTCACAGACAACTCTTTGCCTATGAGAATAACCGTTTCCCACCAGTCAAGCTTTGAAGGTCACTACCTTCACATCCACTCCAAGCTTTCACTTGCAGATCCATTTGCAGCCAATGGGAATAATTCCCAAAGAGGATACGATGTCCAACATCGTCTCCTTGAAATTGATCACATCCATGGTCAAAATCATTTTGACTACTTTCTATGAGTAAATTCAATTATTCAAGAGTTCTTGAATCACTTTCAGATCCCCTTGGTATGTGTAGTTCATAGGTTATGGTTGACTCAATTAATTTCACCGTTTTTCACTTTTTCTGTGGTTCTTGAACTCTTTCAAGTTATATTATATTGTCATTCCTTTCTAATATAACATTTTCTCTAGAAAGACTGCACTTGCGAAACAAACACTTTGTCTCCCATTGATAATATAAATTTCCATAAAATAACTAAGATGGACCAACTATCCAACTCATCTCCCACTGGCTGCTTCACATAAGCAGAACAATCTCAAATATATATTTGGATTATTTTTCAGTCCATATCATATATGGAGTTTTCGTGTATGGGTATGAATTATGTTCAACAAATATGTAACTTTAGAGAGTTACTCAGAGAGAATCACATTCTCTTTAAGATAACTCAACATCCTCTTGCACTAACATTTAGTGTTCCACATATGTTAATATGAATCAAATTCAATGAACATTCAATACATGCTAAAGATATGTGGGATTTAAGTTATCATTCTTTTTATATTCTTTGAACATAATCACACTATCGTTCATAAGTTCACCAGATTCAATAAAACATGCATTCTTAAAAATACTGCAAATCACATTCGCATATTTAAAAGAATATCATTCTCTATCAAAATAGGAACAGTGTTCATGATTAAATCTAGAACAAATAATTAATTGTTCAAACCAGTTCCTAACCAGTTCAAGATTTTATATTAAATAAATGTTTCAAGCAGCCTTTGCAACAACTCTTGCTACAATGCTTGCCCTCGTGTAGATTTCACCTTCCATCTACTTCTTCTCAACATCCGCAACTCTTTGCAAAGATTTGAGCACAATTGGTACAATATACCAAAGAAGTAGAAACAATAGAAACATTACTTTTTTTATAAAATATACCATTTTCAGAACGCTTCTGGTCTAGGTATTCCTTGCATTTTTGCGACAGTAACCAGCAGTGAAAACATAGATGCCTCTCCTTTCTTAGTTGCTACTATATCCATTTTCGTCTTTTGAGGTTTAGAACCTTTTCATTTCCTCTTCTTTATCCTTGAATCCTTCCCGCCAATTGTAGAAGATTCAATAAGAAGAACACATTTCTCCTTTGAATCAAGGATACATGAGTTTCCAACATTTTGACTATAAGATCAAATCTACAGCCAGTTAATGATGTATTATCAAATTCAGATTTTCCAATTTCTCAACAAGAGATATTTTTCTTACACCATGCTCATTGACCAATGCCCATCTTGCATGTGAAATGAAAATAGCTCATTTGAAGTCGTGAGTCTCAGTAATCGCGTTCGTTCACGAAACAACATTTGTAGGTGTTGGAAAATATCAGCAATGTGAGCAAGCTTCTCATATCTGTGTTGAAACTCATTGGTGACATTGATGCTATCATATAGCACCTAGCCGAGAGATCATCGTCCCACCACTTCTCAAGTGTGGCGATCTTAGACGAACAGGGAGACACTTCAACAGGAGGCTCCCACCAAGGGTATATAGCAATCTTTTAGAAGCAAGCACTATTTTAAAATTAATAGCCAATCAGAATAATTTGGTGGTTAATTTGTTTATATCAAGACTTGATGTAATCAGATTCACGGCACTCACAATACTGAGAATAAACAAAAAATATAAGCAAACCGTTTGATTATTGATTAATTCAAAAACTATGGACTTTAGTTATTGAATGCTCCCACTAAATTTTTGAATTCATCACTCTCATGACAAATAAATGGAAAATCATATTTTCTTAGTGGGCTTGGAGTCCAACTAGCTCATGATAACCCCGGACTTGGGCCCACCGGCTTCGTGACTAAAGGTATATCACAATTGCATCATATGCAACCCCCAAGATCTTTGTCTCGCGATTGGCATAACCCTACGTGGGCAGATCAATTATGTCTTTTCACGTCAAACTAACCCATCCCACGGATGGAAATGTCACGCCCAAAAGACCCCACGTGGATGAGTAATCTAAAAGGTTTAACATAACCGCACCCTTAATTAAGTGGCAGTTAAACACACAGCTTTCTCATGCCAGATGCCCCCCACATGGATGAGTAAGGCAATATGTAAGGACCCCCGTGCCCTTAACCCGTTATTAGTGTATTAATCCATACCATTTGTGCATACAATCATATTATCATGGGAAAAAACCATATGCAAGTATAACACCATATACTATCCAGAAAATTTATTGCATTAGAACCACATAATGTTCAAATTCCAACCAAGATCACTTACATAGCATGCACCCTCATAATACACTAACATGCTCTCAGTTCATTTAGTAATTCCGTGTGTAATTGCATGCAACCAATAAATGAAGAGAGAAAAGCCATTGCCCATTTATACATTCCATTTACACGTAAAAACGTGCTCACATGAGAGCACCATATGAATAAACGTGTATCTAATGTATAAGATACTCTACCGAATGCCGTTATTGGTGCTTCGATCCTGGAAGCACCTCTCATGCATAGTTCGATCTCAACTCTGGATCTACGTACTTATTCAACCAGCTCTGGTACCTCAATCCTGGAAGTACCTCAAATCAACAGCCCGAGCTCAACTCCGAAGCTATTGCTACACCTGTATCACCTACCCCAACAGAGACAGCCCCCACACGGGGTGAGCATACAAATATCACCAATCCAATAATCATAATATTACAGTTCATAATTTACAGAATGTAAATGTCATGAATTTAAATGATACTCCCTGAATGGTATCATCCTCATCCGAGATCCCCAGTATTGTCCATGTTCTCAAAATAACCAAACTCATCAAATTTCCAAAGCCAGTTAATCACCACATAGATTAACTAATACCATTTCTGCCATTCCAGTTCAATAATCAAATATGGTTAAATCATTAAATAAGGGACCGTAAATATCACATATATCTAACCAATGATTCTGTGTTTCTATTTCATTGCTCGCTCCACAATAGCGGCATTTTAATCCCACGCTTGCTCAAGAGCAGCGGCGTCATAACCGATGGTCGCTCAATGGTGACAACATCCCAATCATTGCTCGCTCAAAAGCGGCACCATGTAATTTCCAATATATATATATATATCCATTTATAGTAATTACCACATACCATGCATTTCAATATCCATTTATTACTAATACCATATACCATGCATTTCCATATACATTTATTGCAACATCGTGTATCATACACTCAACAAATGCCATTATAATAAAAGGGCTATGCTCGTACGTCATACGTACCTTATAATTCCATAGTTTGAGTCCAACCTTGCTTGAGTCCCCCGACCTGATGAATTATGTGCTAAAACATAAATAATTCACAATCAAACATAAGCATGCAACCACGTGCCCAAGCACGTTCATAACCCTCAAACCATCGTCAATCCACGACGATTACCTATATAAAAGCCCCCCGGCTAAGCATGCATAATACCCTCCATTTTATAAAAATGATAGCCAAAAACTCAACCGAGAATTCCGTTTTATTAAACTTTGGCTCCAACCAAATCCATTTTAAAAGTATAGCATTCCCATTGGAATGTAGACATTGCCCCGGAAATCGGTTAATTAAACCCGTTTCCGAATTCCCGGCATTTTCCAAAATTTTCGAAAAAACAACAACCTTCGAGCGACGATCAATCGCTGATTTTATCGCGATCGATTACCCCTAACCAGTTGCCAACCAGCGCCTTATCGCGATCGATCGCGAGTCTCCGCGATCGATAGCCAACCCACTCGCGATCGATCGCCGAGGCCTTGCGATCGATCGCCAGTACTGTACATCTTCACCAAATTCCAGCAGCTCGTCGCTATCGATCGGCACTCCTCGGCGATCGATCGCGACCTGCGATTTTTCGAAAAACTCGAGCTTCCATGGTGTTTTTCACACCCAAACTCAAAACCAACACCCCATACACCATCAACACCTCAAATACACCATTTAAAACCAATAAAAACTCTAAAAACTCAACTTTGGATTTTTATCAAAAACCCTCCAATTCCAAATGCAACAAAATACTCATCCAAAATCCACCACACTACTACCAAATCGAAGACAATGACGAGGGGAATATTAGTACATGATTATCTTCGAGAAATCTGGCTCCCGGGCCAAGCTACCAACGATTCCTCCTCCAAGGGAGAAAAGAGGGAAATGGGGGAAGGGTTGGGCGCGCAGAGAGAGAGAGGAGAGAGAGGGAATCCGTGCCATGACGGAATATCGAGTCTACTTGGTATATATAGTACCAAAACTCCAAAATACCAATACCTTCACAAATACATCATGACTCATTAAAAATCATCTGTTTTCAAAAATTACCTCTCAATCTCTATTTCCATTTCCAGCCCCAGTACAAAGTACTCCGGACCCCAAATCCCACCAAAACCAAATTCCAAGGTTTTTCACCACGATGAGAATACAACCTCATCCCTTGGATCCAACGACTCCAAATACCGGATTTAAAATCTCCGAGAGTCCCAATACCACAATTAATTCATAATTGCCACAATTAAAATCCATAAAGGATCATTACCACACCGGGATTAACATCATTAATCACCGGTCATCACTCAATATGACACAAGTAGTGTCTCATGGCTTAACTGTTGATGGAAGACAGGAAGCAACAAACCATTTTGAGCTCCCGTTATCAGTTTGATATAAAAATTTAAATCATATTCAAAAGAGGATTTAATGATTTTAAAATCTCATCAAATGCTCGTTTGTTTGTTTGCCGGATTCATACAACTATGCTTTATTCATGCATCATATGTATTAATAAAACATACAAACAAACATTTATCATACATCATATGCATAATAAAAATAAATATGGACGATTACGGCCTTTTCCTAATTGATCCACGTGAGCTATACGTGGATCACAACTCTGTCTAAGGTGATGCAGGTATGCAATGCAATTCTATTACATTTTTGCTTCCATTATACATGTCTTGATTCTTGGTGCTCCATCTTCAATCTTGATCTCCCACTAATACTAATGATTTTACATTTAAATCGTACAAACAATAGAATAGGGATACAAATCCGAGGTGGGATACATCAGAAAATATAGAGAAGAATAGGCACGCATGCCCGATAGCCACAAACACAATTATAATGAAACAATAAAAACATAAGCATTCACCTAACACATTGGTCAATGTCCGTAATCATCCACCATGCAATCATATCATATGTAATTAAACATTAAACTAAACAGTTACATCATATGTAATTGTACTAATCACATCACATGTAATTAGAGCATAATAATTAATTTATTCTATCGTTTCCCACTAATCGCATCATTAATTGAAAATAAAATTAACAGATTAAATAAAACAATTTTATTTAATTTCTAATTAATTAAATTTTAATTAATTGGTAAAATCTCTATTTTACCTTTTAATCATCATATCAATTGAAATAAATTAACAAATTAAATGAAACATTTTCATTTAATTTATAATTAATTAAATTTTCAAGCACTTGGTAAAATCACTATTTTACCTCAAATCATAATATTAGCCAAAAATAAAATTAACAAATAAAATGAAACATTTTCATTCAATTTTCAATTAATTAAATTTTCAATTAATTGTAAAATCTCCATTTTACACTTAATAAATTAAAAATCACATTTTGTTAGGATCGGACTGGAGTGTTTAGAGGGGAGGTGAATGAACACTCCTTTAAAAATAATCTTTATTGATTTCACTCAGGTTAGTGAATGAAATCTGGTTCTTAATCAACACTTAAGCAGAAAAGACCACTGAATATGAGAGTGCGGAAACGGTCTGTTCTTAGTTAGTAAGAACAGTTGATGGCTTATGACATGCAAAGCAATGCGGAATGTAAATAGACAAGATATGTTTCTGGAAGTTCGAAGGCAAATTCTTCTACGTCTCCCCTTCTCCCAATGAAGGAAGGATTCACTAGAAGACTTTGAGTAATACAACTACTTGTACAACCCCGATTCAGCTGGATTTACCCCACTACTAGACTGAAACTCCTAGTCTCTCAATCTGTTCAGACACAATCCGTCTGACAGTTACAATTGAATCTCACTCTTCTATCTTAGCACGAATACAAAAGACATAGTGAATTTATCTACGCACAAATGATCCTTTAGATGATCAAATATTATAATAAGCTGTGCTTGTGGAAACTTTGAGCAGACTGGTAAGATGAATATCTTTCAGCGATGGTTCTGCTCTAGAGTGTTTTGACTTGTAAGCTTGTGTTGTTCAGTTTCTTGATTGATTAGTAAAAGTTCTCCTTCGAGTACCTTAGTTGCATCCTTATATAGTCGTTTATACCAACGACACTATTTCCTTTTCTGTGCAACTCTTTACTCTGTTCATTCTTTGAACAAGCTTCAGTCTTCTTCTTTAGGCACTTTCCCTCCTGGTATGTGCTTTCGGCATTTGTCAGGTACTTTATCTATTTACCATTTTAAGGTAATCTTCAGTCCTTGGTCTTTTCATCATTAAATGCTTCAATAAATAGCCGTTAATTATTCGGACTGAAGAACGAAGCTCACTTAACTTCGACTGCTCTGATCTGATCTTCATCGAGCTGGTATGGTCTGTGTGCTTCGATCTGGTCAGACTGGTTTGCATCGATCCGTTCTGTTTTGAGATAGACTATATCGGTCTGATTTGTTTTGTCATGACTCGATCGGTCTGGTCTGTTTTGTCATCTTTAAAATCCGGGACTAATAAATTCCCCCTTTTTGATGATAACAAAACATAGCTTCTAAATCTTCTTATAGAGTCATTATTCTTTGTAGAATATACTCTCAAATCGATTAAGTCTTCTTGTTCAAAATAAATGAACACATAAAGTTTGTATTCCGATCGATTTAGTCTTGTTGTTCAAAATAAATGAACTATTCAAATAAATGAATAAGACTAGAAGATTCGATTGAAAAATTAGATTTTATTAACATGTCTGATGAATTCATTTACATGTTATAATTCAGACATGTTATCTCAGACATGTTATCTATTTCTTCGTTGACTGTTGTGTTGGCTTGAATTCTTTTTTCTTTTCCCCCTTTTTGTCAGCAGCAATCTCCTGAAGGAAATCTACGATCTGCGTAAGCTGAGCGCAAATAGCATCCAGGTGAGTGTCTTGAGCAAGAAGGGATTTAGCAACTGTAGTTTTAACCACAGTAGCCAGCTCGATCTGTTCTTTTCTCAGGCTGTTCTTATATGATGCTTGCTAAGAGAACAGATCATTCAGTCCACGCTGAAAACCGCTGATGCTTGCCGTCATCTTGTCCTTGAAAGATTCAAAGTCCAAATGTGTAGTCCTCTGGCTTTGATGAACTTCTCTTACTCGTTGAGAGAGAAAGAGACAGTTTTTAGAGAGTTCGTGAAGGGACTTGGCGAGAGATGGAGCATCATCAGTGGGGTGGTCTCGAGAATGATCAGTAGGTGACGCGGTCAGATCAATTTCTGCTTCAACCAGTACAATGGTAGAAACAGCAGATTGGTGAATATCGGACCGGATCAATTCGACCAAATCCGTAGAAAATTCTTGCAAAAATGCCAAATCGACAGCAAACTGATCTGGAGGAGTGATAGGTCTAGTAGGCTCCTCAACCTGTAGTGCTGCAACTACATTTGACACAACTAGATCTGGATCGACGAAGTCTGGCGAGACAACTGTCGGAGGTGCGTCTAGTGTGCTGGTCTGAATATTCGAGACTGAAGACACAAATGGAATGGATGTGGTTGGAATTCCAGCAAGACGTCCATTGCCTCAGTCTCTGCAGCAGACGGAGCATTGGTCAGTGGCTGCTCCGCTGTCTCAGAAATAGGTGGCTCAGAGATTGGCTCTGCCACAGTCTTGCTTGCTGTTGGATGATCTGGACTGGGAACCGGAGTTGATATGTTGAGCTTCTGATGATGCATGCAAACAGCCATGTGGAGAGTGAGAATGTCCATCTCCAGCTGAGCAATGACCACACCGTCATCCTTGGCAGTCGGGCTGGTGGCATCAAAATTCGCCTTTTTGGCTTGGATAAGTAGATTTGTCAGCCTTAGTCTGTGATTAGCCCTGAACAACTCCTTGCGATGTACCGCAATCTGCACATCATTGGTTTTTGTCCCTTTCAGGACTTCTTGTTCCATTTTATGTAGCCGCTTTAGCTTGCCGGAGAACAGAGTAGTGGTTGACCATTCTGTATTCGACCCATTCATCGAATACGACTGTCAGCTCCTGCACTTTGTCTTATATATCTTCCATGGCAATGTCAATTGTGGTTTGAGCGGCGGACTTAGGCTTGGAAGAGACAGGCGCAGTCATGACAGCTTTGCCCTTTCCAACATCAGACGATGGCTTAATCCCTGATTGGGTGTAGTCACCCAGTTCTTTAATAACGATTCCCTTGATAGCAGGGATGTTGGATGGGACTCGGATGGTAACTTTGGGTGCAGTGGGTAGAGCTTTGGAGGGTAGAGTTTTGAATGGTTGCGGTGGAGCTTGGGTTTTTGGTGTTGGAGCTTGGGATGCAGTGGTGGCTTTTGTTGAAGGTAAGATGGATATGGGTTTATGGTTTAAGGTTGATAGGGGCTTGGTGATCTGGGTTTGTGGCTTTTTTGGAGGAGGTTTGGCTGGGGATGAAGTAGTAGAGGCAGACTGAGCTTCATCTGAGTCAGTCTGGACTGTCTGTTTGCGCTTAACTCTGGTCTTTCTTCCAGCAGCTTGTTCCTGTCCAATTTCGATCTTTACAACCAACAGATCAGAAGGAGTGGAGGGAGCACCTTTGGACTTAAGTAAAGCCAATCCCTTGGGGTTAAGGATTTTGAAGGGATTGAGTGCTGATGGCTTCCCCAGCTCGATGTTCATCGACTCCAAAAGCTTGCTGAGTGGAACAGCGAAGCAGACATCCTGTTTTGCTGCAATAACTGTCTCCAGTAGAACTCCAAACATAATAGCAGACCAGTTCATCTTTAGTCCGGAATGGATAGCAGCCATTGCTCTGAATTTCTCAGAGGTTACTGCATCATAGCTTCCAGCCTTGCCAAGCAGTGGCTTGCAAACGATATCACACAGAACCTGAAAGTGGAACAACATCTCTTTCTTCTTGAATGATGGTTGCAGATTCTGTCCAAAGATTGATACTCGGCCCTGATAGTTTTCAAGGGTGGCCTGAGATATATGCCCAAAGTCAGACATTCCGGTGGTAGGAAGTCCAAAGGTCTTTGACAGTGTCGTCGGAGAAATGTCGATGGATTTTCCTTTGACGGAAGTAGAGATGTACGTTTTGTGGAAAACGGCGTTGGCGAACAGCTCTCTAATCTCCGATTCGTAAAACACCGTACCACATTCCAGAAAATTCCTTAATCCTGAAGATTCCATGGATTTGAACATGGACACCATCTCTGGATCTTCAGCCCTGTAAATCGCATCAAACTCAACAGACAAAGAGTTGTGAGTGACAGTTGCCATTTGAGTAAATGTTATGTAAGTAGGGAAGATGGAAAGATTTGAAGATAGATAAACAGACAGCAGTAATTTGTAAAGAGTGAAGTCTAAATGAAATGTACAGCCTACTAAATAGGAGATATTAGACACGTGTCTGTATCTCGATGACTGATATTTAAAAATTCAAATTTTAACGGACAAGATGATAGAAAATTAAGGCGGTTAAATTTTGATCAGTCCGGACGGTTAAAAGTATTACTATGTTAAAGACTGATAGTTAAAACAGATCACAGGATAATATCAGATCGATAGAGATTGGTCTGAAAGTCCGGACCGGTCTGTATCTTTCTGACCATTGTATTATCGATCTGTGCTAACACTAATTCTTTAAAAACAAAATTGAGCAAACGCCAAACACATTAAGATAAATCTATTAAGCCAAGAATTTGACGAAAATAATTAAACTTAGCCTCAGTGAGTGGTTTAGTGAAGATGTCTGCAGCTTGCTAGTCTGTTGAAATATACTCGATCCGAATATCCTTTTTGCCAACATGATCTCGAATAAAATGATGTCTGATAGGCTTAGATTTTGAGTGATTTTAACTGTAATTTCTTCTCATTTTCCGTACTTTTTCCTGGATGATATTATGCTTTTTGGTGTTTATTCGTTTGTTTCAGGAAATTAGATCGGAAGTGGAAGAAATGAGCTTATATGAAGATAACGGGCGAAATCGAGGCATAAAAGATGAGAAAATGAAGAAGATGATTTTTTCAGATCTCGATCGATCGAGATTTATTCTCGATCGATCGAGCCAGCCAGAAGCGAGAATCAGAATTTTTGAAGTCTCCATCGATCGGTGGAAATATCGATCGATCGAGCAAGGCAGTAACCTCGGAGCTGAAATTTTCAAATTCTCGATCGATCGGTGGAAAATCCCGATCGATCGAGCGAGGCAGTGAGTGAAAAAGGCTGATGTGAACAGTGCACCGATCGATCGGTGAAATTCTCGATCGATCGAGACGCGAAATCTGAAGATTTTATTTTCCTTTTTTATCGAGATTTTGGAGGGCTTTTTAGGGTGATTCTCTTCTACAGAATTAAAGACGAATTTTGGGACGAATTTTCCAGAGAATATCTGACGTTTTCTAGGTCAAAGAGCAGCCACCCAACGCCCCCAAGGAGATCCAATCTCCGTTCTTCGTCCAAAGTCGAGCCAATCTCTTCCGGAGTGCAAGGAAGGAACAAGAGAAGAAATCACGGTGCAACGCACGGATTCATCCATCGTTTATCGTATTTCTGAACTCTCATTTATTTGATTTTCATTTTCATTTGTTGTTTTTGAGGTCGAGAGACAAGAAAACTCATCTGTATTTGATTTGAATTGAATTTGGTTTATATTATTGAAGTTTTAGTTCGTTGTGTTTGATTTATTGATTCATTGGTATTGGAGCGCATTGATATTTATTGTTCATAGATTAATTGCTTGTGTAGATCGAAGTCTAGCTAGCTTTGATTGAATTTGAGAGTTACAACCGAGATCGAGAGATAACGTTGTAACACGCTCCATTAATTTATGATGTATGTCACGATTGAGATCGAGAGATGATATCGCATACGTGAGAACTTAAAATCGAAAGATTTAAAGTTAATAGGTTTTGATGAATTAAGCAACTTTAAATTAGTAAATAGGTGCACGAGAGTGACTTGTTCTAATTTGTTGTTAGTTTCGTTACAGCTCGAGAGAGTGTATCGAATAATAGTAAAACCTTTCACCTTTAAAATCAATTGGTTGATAAACTGAGAATTCCATTGAATCATTAGAGATAACATAATTGAACGACGAACTCGGTAATTTTCTCGAGTAACTTACCTTTGCATTTCCGGAACCATTCTTTTCATTGTTTCTAGTTTAATCTTTATTCTTTAGTTTAATTTAGCATTAGTTAATCAAACTCCTTTAATCGTAGGCTAAATATAATTTGATTGATCTTATTTGGTACTTATACGTTAGTCCCTGTGGATTCGACAACCTTTACTTAATTTTCACTATACTAAAACTTGACACCGTGCACTTGCGGTAGAATCGCTTCACACAAATCTTTGAAAAATAATTGTTTAAAAATAAAGCGGTCAAGTTTTTGGCGCCGTTGCCGGGGAATAATCTGTATAATATCATACGAGATTAGTTAATTGTAATTTAGCCAATTCTTTTATTATTGCATTTTTCTTTTTTTTTGTTTTCTTTTGTTGATCTTTGTTAATATTTTCTTTGTGTATTTTGTTGTCTCCTTTTGTCTATTTTGGACAGGAATCGGTTCTTTAGTGCAAGCATAGAAAAGAGGAACCCTTTCTCGAGCCGTTTGATCCAGAGATAGAGAGAACTTTACTAAGCAGATCACGAGAAGCTCGAGAAATGGCTGACAATAACGAAGCACAGAACCCTAGATCAATGATGGACTTTGCGCATCCCGCACTTCATGAATCTTTATCCAGTATTACGAGGCCAACGATTCAAGCGAACAACTTTGAGATCAAGCCGGCGATTATACAAATGATTCAGCACTCGGTTATGTTTGGGGGAGCGGCCACGGAAGATCCAAACAATCACATCTCCAAATTTTTGGAGATTTGTGACACGTTCAAACATAATGGCGTCTCTGACGATGCCATCAGGTTAAGACTCTTTCCCTTTTCATTACGAGACAAAGCTAAGGCATGGTTGAATTCTTTACCTGCAGGTTCTATCACAACATGGGAGGGGATGACAAAGGCGTTTTTGTCAAAGTACTTTCCCCCTTCCAAGACGGCGAAGATGCGGAACGATATCACGACTTTTGGTCAGTTTGACCCCGAGACTTTATATGAAGCGTGGGATCGTTTTAAAGAATTGTTGAGGAGATGCCCACACCACGGTCTACCCATTTGGTTGCAGGTACAAACTTTTTATAACGGTTTATTTTCTTCTAACCGTTCGATGATAGATGCAGCATCTGGGGGATCAATAATGAGGAAGACGCCGGAAGAGGCATATAGCTTATTGGAAGAAATGGCGTGCAATAGCTACCAGTGGCAGTCAGAGAAGAGCACGCCACAGAAGCCAATAGGAGTCCATCAAGTGGACGAAATCACTGCTCTTTCGGCTCAATTAGAAGCTATGAATCGGAAGATAGATAGCATGGGAGCAGCAGCGATGCAAGCTCAAGTTATCTTCTGTGAGCTGTGTGGAGGCAGTCATCCGAGCATCGAATGCCAGGCAGGTAACCCATTCTTGCAAACTAATGAAGTGGTGAATTTTGTAAATAACAGGCCACCCACCAGTCCGTACTCAAATTCATACAACCCGGGGTGGAGGAATAATAACAACTTTAGGTGGTCCAACATAGAGAAAGTGTTAAATCCACAGCTACAACCGGGAGGATCGAATAAACTGAATATGGAGGAGCTAATAGCCAAGTTCATAGCATCAACTGAATCCAGGATGACAACCCAGGATGCAGCAATAAAGAACTTGGAAGTGCAAGTGGGTAAGCTCGCATCATTAATCACAGGACAATTGCAGGGCAACATCTCAAGTAGAACAGTGAAGAATCAAAACGAGCAAGCAAAGGCCATTGAGTTAAGAAGTGGAAAAGAGCTAAGACCGCAAGCTGAAGCTGAAGAGAGTCATGGAGAGACATCCGAAAGAAAGGATATGACTGAGAAAAAGGCAACAGAGAAAGGTAAGCATTCTAACACTACACCGATCACACACATTGATAGGATAGTAATTCCTCCCCCATTTCCCGCAGCATTGAAAAAAGCTAAGATGGACGCAGAATTTGGTAAATTTCTTGAAGTTTTTAAGAAATTACACATTAATATTCCATTTGCTGACGCTTTACTTCAAATGCCTAGTTATGCTAAGTTTTTGAAGGAAATCTTGTCGAGTAAACGAAAGCTGGGCGAATATGAGACGGTAAGTTTGACGGAGGAGTGCTCAGCAATTGTGCAAAATAAAATACCTCCAAAGTTAAAAGACCCAGGGAGTTTTACTATACCATGCACTATAGGATCATTATCTTTTACAAAGTCATTATGTGATTTGGGTGCTAGTATAAATTTAATGCCATTTTCTATTTTCAGGAAGTTGGGGCTAGGAGAGCCAAAACCTACCAAGGTTTCACTACAGTTAGCAGATCGATCCATCACATACCCTAGGGGTATCATTGAAGACGTTCTAGTCAAAGTGGATAAATTCATCTTTCCCGTTGACTTTCTGATACTTGATATGGAAGCAGATTCAGAGACACCGTTGATTTTGGGTCGACCATTTTTAGCAACGGGAAAAGCAATAATCGATGTGCAACAAGGGAAGTTGGTCCTCCGAGTAGGGGAGGATCAAGTTACTTTTAATGTTTTCAAAGCACTTAAACATCCACACGATGAGCACATGTGTTTCAGTATTGATATTATTGATATTCTGACAGATGATTTTTTGCAAGATACATTCAAGGCTGACATGGAAGCATGCCTAGTGGAAGCTGATGAGCAACAATGCAAGGAAGACATTGAGCATATAGCTTTTATGAACAACACCAGTCCATACATGAAGCGAGCCACTGAGAATCTGGGAGAGTTGGGAAAAAGGGATATTAAACCTCAAAAGCCATCAATTGAAGAGTCACCTAATCTTGAACTCAAACCTCTTCCATCACATCTCAAGTATATTTTCTTAGATGCTGAAAGATCTTTACCAATCATTATTTCTTCGTCTTTGACAGGTGATAATGAGGAAAAGCTTCTGAAAGTCCTTCAAGAGCACAAGAAAGCATTTGGATGGAAGATATCAGATATCAAAGGAATTAGCCCATCGGTCTGCATGCATAAAATTCTTATGGAAGACACATTCAAGGCCGTGGTTCAACCTCAACGTCGTCTCAATCCAAAAATGCAAGAGGTAGTCAAAGCTGAGGTGATTAAGCTTATGGACGCAGGTATTATCTACCCTATTTCTGATAGCTCATGGGTAAGTCCTATTCAATGTGTACCAAAGAAGGGAGGTATTACTGTTGTCCCTAATGAGAATAATGAGTTAATACCCACTAGAACAGTCACAGGGTGGAGAGTGTGTATTGATTATAGGAGGTTAAATGATTCCACTCGTAAAGACCATTTCCCCCTTCCCTTCATTGATCAGATGGTGGAAAGGTTAGCAGGGTATGATTTTTATTGCTTTCTAGATGGATATTCGGGATATAACCAAATTGCTATTACGCCTGAGGATCAAGAGAAGACTACCTTCACTTGTCCTTATGGCACATTTGCATTCCGACGAATGCCATTTGGATTATGTAATGCACCTGCTACCTTTCAAAGATGTATGGTGGCCATATTTCATGACATGATAGAGAAGTTCCTAGAAGTATTCATGGATGATTTTTCTGTATTTGGTTCTTCTTTTGATATATGTTTAGCTAACTTGAATCTGGTGTTGGCTAGGTGTGAAGAGACAAATCTCGTACTAAATTGGGAGAAGTGTCATTTTATGGTCCAAGAAGGAATAGTCTTGGGACACAAGATATCTGAAAAGGGTATTGAAGTGGATCGGGCTAAAATTCAAGTGATACAACAATTACCACCGCCGACAACAGTGAAAGGGATTCGGAGTTTTTTAGGACATGCAGGATTTTATCGACGTTTCATTAAGGACTTTTCAAAAATTTCTAAACCTTTATCTCATTTGTTAACTAAAGATGCATCTTATGAATTCAATTCTGATTGTATGCAGGCGTTCGAGGCACTCAAAGAGAAATTGGTAACTGCACCAGTATTGGTCGCACCTGATTGGGAGTTACCTTTTGAACTAATGTGTGACGCCAGTGACACGGCGGTAGGAGCAGTCTTAGGTCAAAGGAGGAACAAGGCTGTAGGTGAGAAGCGTCTTCTACAATTGAATGAGATGGAAGAATTCAGGAATCAAGCATATGAGAATGCCAAGATTTACAAAGAGAAAACTAAGAAGTGGCATGATTCGCGTATACAACAAAGGGAATTCAAGGTAGGAGATGCTGTACTCTTGTTCAACTCCAGATTGCGACTCTTCCCAGGCAAACTACGCTCTCGTTGGTCCGGACCATTCACCATTGCAAAAATCTATCCCTCAGGTGCAATTGAAGTTACTGATCCTAGCAGGGGAACATTTACAGTGAATGGGCAGCGCTTAAAGCATTACCACATGAGCAATGAAGTCCAAACGGTTACCTCTATAGTCTATCTTGACGACTAAGAAAGAGGAGATGACAGTCCAGCTTGGGACTATAAATCAAGAACTCTTTCTTTATTCCCTTTGTTTCTTTTTCTTTTCTTTAGGGTAGTTTTATTGACTTTGTTATTTTGTTTACTGTTGTTTTGCAGTATGAATCCATGTGTGTCGAGGAGCACCACTACCCAGTCCCCCCTCCGGAGCATGATGAGGATGACGATCAGTGACGATCATCATCATGGTATGTGTCTTTGCCTTGGCATTTAATTTTCTTGTTCATTGAGGGCAATTCACATGCTAAGTTTGGGGGGGTTTTTGAGTATTTGTACATATACCTTGCTTTTGCACATCTTGCTACTTGTTTTGTTTCCCTACCTTGCATGACTGCATGATGTTGAGACTAATTCGTCCTTGAGCATTACCAACAAAAAATTTTCTATTGATTGAGTTATTCTTGAGAATTGATGAATTGGACTTGCAACGGTAATACATGATGAAATTAATCCTCATTTAGATAGGAGTCATGGAAATGCTTAACTTGTTTGTATATATCCTTTGTTAACTACATGTCAAAACTGGGGAATACTTTGAGCACCTATTGAGTCATGATTGAGTGAAGTATGTATTGATTAAATTGAAAACTTGTGTTAACTATGATGAGTCTTGAGTATCTTAGATAACTCTACAGTTTAGTTGAAAGCACTTTGAGGCGAAATTTATAATTAGGAACTAGACTTGGAGATGATTTAGGCGATCTTTGGACCGTTTGAGCCTTTCAAGCCTACCTGTTATATATTATTCCTTAGTGTCCCCTTTTGAGCCTTATTGAAAAAAGAATGGTTTATGCATTGCATATTATTAGACCCCCATTCGACATTCTTGGCAACTCATTATACCCACCTTGGTTTGAGCCTAAAAGAAAATTTTTACTTACCCCTAGGAGAGTATAATGAATCCCATTCATTGCACAAAATTGTTATATGCAAATGAGTTCAAAAGGAACAAAAGAATGAGCAAAGAAAAAGAAAAGATGTAGAGAAAAGCCTTGAAAAGAAAAATTCAAAATAAGACCCAAAGTGGCCAAGGCTAGAAAAAAGTTGAAGAGAAGCTCAAAAAAAATAGTTGAACTGATTTTGTTATACTCTCTTCTTTGAATTCATCCTACCTTTTCTTTGAAGCCGACACCAAAAGGCCTAACGTTATAAGCTTTTAAGACCTTTTGATCCAAGTCTAGGGAACAATTACATTAGTGGAGAAGTGCTGGATAGTAAACTTGTAGAGTATTTCAAAGTAATCTTGACTAGGAGTTAATATGGCACATGTTGATGTTAAAGATATATATGTAACTCATGTTTGACAATAGCACACACGCACGTTCCGATGTTGCGATGTATTGTTTAACTTAGGAGAAATTGCTTCTTGTTAAATGTTGATTGACTTCTATTGATGTGTAAGTAGGATTTCTGAGCTGTTACATATGTTGTAAAGATGATTCATGCTTAGTATCGAGTTTAACTTTTCTTTTTGAGTTTATTGCTTGCTCGAGGACGATCAAGTCTAAGTTTGGGGGAGTTGATAGGCTTAGATTTTGAGTGATTTTAACTGTAATTTCTTCTCATTTTCCGTACTTTTTCCTGGATGATATTATGCTTTTTGGTGTTTATTCGTTTGTTTCAGGAAATTAGATCGGAAGTGGAAGAAATGAGCTTATATGAAGATAACGGGCGAAATCGAGGCATAAAAGATGAGAAAATGAAGAAGATGATTTTTTCAGATCTCGATCGATCGAGATTTATTCTCGATCGATCGAGCCAGCCAGAAGCGAGAATCAGAATTTTTGAAGTCTCGATCGATCGGTGGAAATATCGATCGATCGAGCAAGGCAGTAACCTCGGAGCTGAAATTTTCAAATTCTCGATCGATCGGTGGAAAATCCCGATCGATCGAGCGAGGCAGTGAGTGAAAAAGGCTGATGTGAACAGTGCACCGATCGATCGGTGAAATTCTCGATCGATCGAGACGCGAAATCTGAAGATTTTATTTTCCTTTTTTATCGAGATTTTGGAGGGCTTTTTAGGGTGATTCTCTTCTACAGAATTAAAGACGAATTTTGGGACGAATTTTACAGAGAATATCTGACGTTTTCTAGGTCAAAGAGCAGCCGCCCAACGCCGCCAAGGAGATCCAATCTCCGTTCTTCGTCCAAAGTCGAGCCAATCTCTTCCGGAGTGCAAGGAAGGAACAAGAGAAGAAATCACGGTGTAACGCACGGATTCATCCATCATTTATCGTATTTCTGAACTCTCATTTATTTGATTTTCATTTTCATTTGTTGTTTTTGAGGTCGAGAGACAAGAAAACTCATCTGTATTTGATTTGAATTGAATTTGGTTTATATTATTGAAGTTTTAGTTCGTTGTGTTTGATTTATTGATTCATTGGTATTGGAGCGCATTGATATTTATTGTTCATAGATTAATTGCTTGTGTAGATCGAAGTCTAGCTAGCTTTGATTGAATTTGAGAGTTACAACCGAGATCGAGAGATAACGTTGTAACACGCTCCATTAATTTATGATGTATGTCACGATTGAGATCGAGAGATGATATCGCATACGTGAGAACTTAAAATCGAAAAATTTAAAGTTAATAGGTTTTGATGATTTAAGCAACTTTAAATTAGTAAATAGGTGCACGAGAGTGACTTGTTCTAATTTGTTGTTAGTTTCGTTACAGCTCGAGAGAGTGTATCGAATAATAGTAAAACCTTTCACCTTTAAAATCAATTGGTTGATAAACTGAGAATTCCATTGAATCATTAGAGATAACATAATTGAACGACGAACTCGGTAATTTTCTCGAGTAACTTACCTTTGCATTTCCGGAACCATTCTTTTCATTGTTTCTAGTTTAATCTTTATTCTTTAGTTTAATTTAGCATTAGTTAATCAAACTCCTTTAATCGTAGGCTAAATATAATTTGATTGATCTTATTTGGTACTTATACGTTAGTCCCTGTGGATTCGACAACCTTTACTTAATTTTCACTATACTAAAACTTGACACCGTGCACTTGCGGTAGAATCGCTTCACACAAATCTTTGAAAAATAATTGTTTAAAAATAAAGCGGTCAATGTCTAATATCAATATGCTTCGTTAGAGAGTGCAAGACTGGATTATAAGTTATAGCAATTGCACTCGTGTTGTCGCAGAAGATCGGAGACTCAGCAGCTTGAATGCCATAGTCTCTGAGCTGATGTTGAACCCAGAGCATTTGAGCGCAACAGCTTCCAGCGACAAGATATTCTACCTCAGCTGTGGATGTGGCAATTGATGTTTGTTTTTTGCTAAACCACGAGATCAATCTTTCACCTAGAAATTGACAAGTTCCACTGGTGCTCTTGCGATCGATCTTAATCCCTGCATAGTCAGCGTATGAATATCCAATTAAATTAAAATTTGGATCTTTGGGATACCAGAGACCAACATTCTGAGATCTTTTCAAGTATTTAAGAATACGCTTAGCAGCAATAAAGTGGGATTGCTTAGGATCAGATTGAAATCTAGCGCACATGCAGACTGAAAACATAATATCAGGCCGGCTCGCTGTAAGATATAACAGCGATCCGATCACACCTCGATACATTGTTACCTCAACTGCCGTTCCCCCCTTCATCTTTATCTAGCTTGATTGATGGACTCATTGGAGTTGACGCAGTTGAACAAGTCTCCATTCCGAATCTTTTGAGTAGCTCTTTGGTATACTTGGTTTGATTGATGAAAATACCATTGCTGAGCTGTTTGACTTGGAGACCCAGGAAGAATGACAATTCTCCAATCATACTCATCTCAAACTGTCCCTGCATTAACTTAGAGAATTTCTCGCAGAGTTTGGGGTTAGTTGACCCAAAAATAATATCATCAACATACATTTCAACTAACAAAGTATGTTCCCTTAATTAATGAACCGATCTGAAAATCATGATCCAGAAGAAATTGAGACAGAGTATCATACCAGGCTCTTGGAGCTTTTTTCAGTCCATATACTACTTTATTCAGTATGTATACATGATCTGGAAATGAGTGATTTGAAATCCAGGAGGTTGCTCGATGTAGACTTCCTCCTGAAGTTTACCATTAAGAAATGCACTCTTCACGTCCATTTGATATACTTTGAAGTCTTTAAAAGTGGCGAATGCAAGAAATATTCGGATGGCTTCAAGTCTGGCGACTGGTGCAAAGGGTTCATCGAAGTCGATTCCTTCTTCTTGTCTGAAGCCCTGTGCAACCAGTCTAGCCTTGTTTCTAACTACCACACCATCTGCGTCTAGCTTGTTTCTGAAGACCCATCTGGTTCCAATAACAGGCAGATCGCTTGGTCTACGAGTTAAGTTCCAAACTTGATTTTGTTCAAACTGGTTGAGCTCTTCTTGCATGGCCTCTATCCAGTTATAATCAGTCAAATCTTCGTTAATATGTTTGGGTTCCAGATTAGATATGAAAGCAGCGTGAGTGAACTCATCCATCATCTGTCCTCTGGTTCTTATGGGTGCAGATGGACTTCCAATCACTAGATCATGTGAATGCCTCTTTGTCCAGCGGTAGCTTGATTCTAGAACATCTGGCCCAGATGGAGTAGCAATATTGACATTGTCAGCATCTGCCTTAACATTAGAGTTCATAACCTCCGGATCAGCTCGATCTAGAATAACTTCAGTGCCTTTTTCCGGTCTGTCTGGTACTTCAGGTTCCGGTGGATTGTCTCTTGATATGTTAACTACAATGTCATCATCACTGTTAGCTTCGAGATGGATATTTTCCATCTGATTTTGAATTAATTCTTTGTTGTCCTTAATACACAGAGATTCATCAAAAACTACATGAACTGACTCTTCTACAGTTAAGGTTCGATTATTGAAGATACGATATGCTTTACTAACAGATGAATATCCTAAAAATATTACATTATCTGATTTATCTTTGAATGCTGTAAGATGATTCTTACCAGTGTTATGGACGTAATATTTGCAGCCGAATACATGAAAATAAGAGATAGTCGGTCTGTTACCTGTTCGTACTTCATATGGTGTTAAGTTTAGCTTCTTGTTAATCATGGATCGATTTTGTGTATAGCATGCAGTATTTTTAGCCTCTGCCCAAAACTTTTGGGAAATACCAGAGTCAGCAAGCATTGTTCTTGCTGCTTCCTTAAGCGTTCTGTTCCTTCGTTCTGCAACTCCATTTTGTTGAGGAGTTCGAGCGGCTGAGAATTCATGCTTAATTCCTTGGTCTTCTAGAAAGGATTCAATATTCTGATTTGAAAATTCAGTGCCTTTGTCACTTCAAATCCTGTCCATACCAGATGATCTTTCATTCTGAGCGCGTTTCAGCAGCTTGATCAATTTCGGGCTGGTCTGATCTTTACTGCTCAAAAATATAGTCCATGTAAAGCGTGAGTAATCATCAATAACAACAAAAGTATATCGCATTCCCCCTAAACTTGATATTGGTATAGGACCAAACAAGTCCATATGCAATAATTCTAAGCAACGTGAGTAGGATTTGAAATTCTTGTTCTTGAAGGATGATCTGATCTGTTTGCTCATTTGGCAAGCTTCACAGATCTTATCCTTAGCAAAGTCGATCTTGGGCAGACCGACAACTAAATCATGTTTACACAGGCTAGAAATAGTCTTGAAGTTAAGATGATTCAAGTGTTTATGCCATAGCCAGTGTTTATTATCATTATTTGCTATGAAGCAAGTAGGATTATCAGGTTGGGTGAAGTTCCAGTTAATCTTATAAGTGTTCCCATTTCTGATTCCTACTAGCATGGTTATACCACCTGATGGCTTGACAGTGCATGTGTGTTTGTTAAATTCTACAGCATAACCATTATCACATAATTGACTTATGCTAATCAGATTATAGCACAAATTTTCAACTAAGAGCATATCATTGATAATAATATTACCATGGACAATCTTACCCTTGCACACGGTCTTACCCTTTGAGTTTTCCCCGAAAGTAATCTTAGGACCAGTAGATTCTGTGATTTCAGACAGCAGCTCGATGTTCCCGTCATGTGTCGAGAACATCCACTGTCTAAGTACCAGTCCGACACTTGCTTCTGTAGTACCTGTCGTCAAACAAAATTACTGTTGGTACCAAATCCTACTTGGGTCCAGAACGGATTAGCCCTTTGGGAACCAACACCTGAATCAGCTTTAAAGGCTTGTGTGTGTCTGGTGTGGTGTGTGCTGATCTGTTTCGATGTTGTGTGTGATAATGTGTGTGATATGGAGGCCTTTGATTTCTATTAGGTAACATATATCTTCGTTTAACCCCCTTGTGAGTTGTGGTAGTTGGGTGGTCTTCCTTGCCTTAGATTTTGCACCTTTGGGTTTGGTCTGATAGACACAAAGCTTGTTGGTGCCTTTTCCTTGGCTTGGTTAACGTACCCCATGCCTTTTCTCCCGTTTGAATTGTAGGCACTTCGGATTCATATATTGTGATGGATCTAACAAATTCATTTGTTTGATTTTGTTCTTTCCTAGCAACAACTCAGATTCATCTTTGGTGCTTTCATTGGTGCCAAAGCCTATGCCAGTGATGTCACCGACACTTCTTTGTACCTCTTGCAACTCTTCCAACGATGTTCTTGATTTTGTCCATGTTTTGAAAATGTGAGAAAGTTTAGCATTTTGTGTGCTAATTCTCTCATTTTCTTCATGGAGCTGTTCGTAAGAAATTTTCAGCTTGTCCAGCTCGATCTTCAGACCATTGCATTCACCTAGCTCAGAACAGCTTGGTTTGATATGCTTGTCTGTTTGATCCTTGGTTTCAGCTTTAGTTTTCTCAAACGATTCAGCTAACATTCTGTAATCATTGGCCATGTCTTGTAGTGCAGAGATAAGCTCTTCTCGTGTGAATTCATTGGAGTCGAGTCTAATATCTCGTCTATCTGACTCGTCTCTCTTCTGCCATTAGGCATTGGACTTTCTCCTCGCTTTCACTTGAAGAATATTCTGAGCTCTCTGATTCTGAATCATTCTGAGCCCACTTGCTGTTACCTTCCTCTGCCACCAGAACCTTTTGAGCCTTTTCATTATGACTTTTACTATCTTTGTAATGCTTCTTTTTCTTGTCATCACGGTGCCTTTCTTTTCTTTCATCTTTCTTCGGTCTGGTGCAGTCTGCAATAAAATGTTCGGTCTTACCACAATTGTAGCAAGCATGATCGTTAACAGTATCATCTTTTCTTGATTTATACTGATGAGAAGGCTTAAAATTCCTTTTATTCTTAGACATGAATTTACAAAAAAAATTATGAATAATGACATAGCATCATTACTTATATGTTCAATAGATCGGTTTGTTGAAGGGTTGTCTGGTCTGGAATGGCCGCAAGTGCCTTGTTTGGCTGAGAGGTGGATGGCTCTGCTTCACCTCTGGTTATTAGTTCAAACTCATACGCCTTAAGATCTGCGAACAGGTCATGGAGTTCAACCTTGTTCAGATCTTTAGACTCCCTCATTGCAATTGTCTTGACGTCCCATTCATTTGGCAATGCTCTCATCACCTTTAGAGCAATCTCTCTGTTTGAATAGTCCTTACCCAGACCGTTCAGTTCATTGATGATGCCAGTAACTCTTTCGTCAAACTCATTTAGAGTTTCTCCAAGTTTCATCTTTATGCTCTCAAATTTTTGTAGAGCTACAGTCAGCTTGTTTTCCTTAGTCTGGTCGTTCCCTTCACATAGCTGTCCAATCTTCTCCCAAATCTCTTTGGCAGTGGAGCACATTTTAATTTTGCTGAACATGTTCTTATCCAATGTCTTGAACAAGATGTCATTGGCTACATTGTCTAGATTGGCTTTCTTTCTTTCTTCATTTGTCCATGAAGCCCTTTCTTTCTCAGTCATTTGAGGTTCGCCACTTAATCCTCCTAGTGCAGGATTCACTTTTAATATTTTCATTGGTCCGTCTGTAATGATGTACCACATATCGTCATCCTGTGCTGCCAGGTGAGCTTGCATTCTGATTCTTCAATCATCATAATCTTCTTTTGAGAACATGGGAATTTTGTTGAATGATGCCACCAGTCCAAGTATCTTTGATGATTAAGATGACCTGCTCTGATACCACTTGTTAGGATCGGACTGGAGTGTTTAGAGGGGAGGTGAATGAACACTCCTTTAAAAATAAATCCTTATTGATTTCACTCAGGTTAGTGAATGAAATCTGGTTCTTAATCAACACTTAAGCAGAACAGACCACTGAATATGAGAGTGCGGAAACGGTCTGTTCTTAGTTAGTAAGAACGGTTGATGGCTTATGAAATGCAAAGCAATGCGGAATGTAAATAGACAATATATGTTTCTAGAAGTTCGAAGGAAAATCCTTCTACGTCTCCCCTTCTTCCAATCAAGGAAGGAATCACTAGAAGACTTTGAGTAATACAACTACTTGTATAACCCCCGATTCAACTGGATTTACCCCACTACCAGACTGAAACTCCTAGTCTTCCATTCTGTTCAGACACAATCTGTCTGACAGTTACAATTGAATCTCACTCTTCTAACTTAGCACGAATAAAAAAGACAGAGTGAATTTATCTACGCACAAATGATCCTTTAGATGATCAAATATTACAATAAGCTGTGCTTATGGAAACTTTGAGCAGACTGGTAAGATGAATATCTTTCAGCGATGGTTCTGCTCAAGAGTGTTTTGACTTATAAGCTTGTGTTGTTCAGTTTCTTGATTGATCAGTAAAAGTCCTCCTTCGAGTACCTTAGTTGCATCCTTATATAGTCGTTTATACCAACGACACTATTTCCTTTTCTGTGCAACTATTTACTCTGTTCATTCTCTGAACAGCTTCAGTCTTCTTCTTTAGGCACTTTCCCTTCTGGTCTGTGCTTTCGGCATTTGTCAGGTAGACTCTACTTTGTCTATTTACCATTTAAGATAATCTTCAGTCATTGGTCTTTTTCAGCATTAAATGCATCATTAAATGCTTCAATAAATAGCCGTTAATTATTCGGACTGAAGAACGAAGCTCACTTAACTTCGATTGTTCTGATCTGATCTTCATCGAGTTGGTCTGGTCTGTGTGCTTCGATCTGGTCAGACTGGTTTGCATCGATCCGTTCTGTTTTGAGATAGACTATACCGGTCTGATTTGTTTTGTCATGACTCGATCGGTCTGGTCTATTATGTCATCTTTAAAATCCAGAACTAACAACATTTTTAATAAATTAAGTATTATGATTTATTATTTCAAAAAATTAATATGGACAAAACATATAAAATGACCCAAAATTTTTATGGACTCCAAACAATTTGGATCCAAAAATTAAAAGATGCAATTTCAATCCAAAAATTATCCTTATTTTCGGATTTATCAAAAATAAATTTTTTTTTAAAAAAAAATCCGAAATTAATATTCATCTTCTCCCAAAATAAAAAATTAGGGTTACTGCCACTTACTGTTCATTATCTTCCCCGAGTCTGAAAATAGGGTTTCCCGCTAAGTAACGGCAGGGCCGCCTTCACTCCGCTGCTCGTACTCATCGGCGTTCATGGAAGCTATTTAGAGCAACGTTGCAAAGGCTCCCGTGAGCAGATCGTCTTTGTCGCAGATCAGCTTGCGGAGAGCAGCTGCTGTCGATTTTCTATATTCAGCAGCCTGGGCGGCGCACAATGGCGAGTAACGATTTCTTAGCCGCTTGTGCCACCACTCTCCGTACAGCCTACAAGACTACTCCGCGCACGGCCAGACTTCGGAAACACGAGGCCCAGCAGCGGTTTACACAGATCAACACGAGCAGGCCGCGAGCTCGACTGCGGAGAAAAATTCTCCGCCGTGTGGGCCACCGCGCCGCTCAACGCCCTTCCACATGTCGCCGCCGGTCCTTCACCGGTGATGGCTAGATGCCGGAAATGATTTCCGGTCAGTTTTTGGGTCTGGATTAAAACTCCTTTATTCCAATTTTCTATGTATTCCGGACTCCAAAATTTTTGAATTCAAACACGATTAGTATTGGTGGGAAACAATCTAATATTTACTTATTGAATACATGAATCAAAGCACAACCTGGCTCTGATACCACTGTTGGGTTTCCGTACCACGGCGCCAGATCCAAACGTAGCAGAAATAATACAATAAACAGAATCTGACACGTGGACGGATGGATCGCACCTGATTCATATATTAGCATGCATAAATCGAATATAAATGCACGAAAATAGATTACCGTTCACCGACGTGAATCTGATAGCGGTGACCCTCAAGTCCAACCAACCTGACCAGATCTACAAGTCCAGCACCAGTGCTAGTGTGACGACGACTTTTCTATGTTGAGTGTATTGAGTGGAATCATTTAACCCTACACGATGTTATATTTATAGTGGCAATTAGTTAGCTAATTGGGCTAGGGTCCATAAAGCCCATCGGGCCAACATTTGGCTTGCTGAGCATTTATGCTAACAATCTATACTCGACAAATGGTAACCACTAATAGAATTCCAAGTAAGGGTCGTTCAGTGAACTCATTCCTAATGAGCACCTATTCATATGTCCTGACTTCTCCAAGCCAAAGCCGATGAAACACGGCACACTACACTAGACACATCATTAATACCGGTCTCTAACGAGCATATATCGATATCTCATTCTTGAAGGCTCATCGACCAGGAACTTTTAGAAATCGCATTCGAGAATGTAGTTCATGGTCACCATCACACATTCTATGGACTATATCAATCTCAAGGACTTCATCAATGCATCAATATGCATGGTAAACAGATGAAGAAGTATCATATATATTAATATTCAAACAAAGATTTGTCATAATAAGATTACAAGTACAATGATTCAACTATTGATTTACTTAATCACATATGACAACAATATCTTTCGCTTTCCCAAAGCCAACTACTCACGTATCTCAAGAACATCTTCCCAATATGTCTGATTGACACCAATCGTTGTAAAGGCTTCGCCAGTATATTCGCTATTTTTTTTTGAATCAATTCTCTCGATAAGAATGCCGCCTCTACCATCTCTCTTATTAGATGGTATTTTCTCAATATATGTTTGGATACTGATGAGATCTTGGCTATTCATAATAGCTCAACTGTTGTTACAGTACACAGGGACTGTGCAAACCGCACTAGAAGTTACACCCAACTCTTGGATGAAATTTGATATCCAAACTGCCTCATTATTGCATCGTATGCTGCAATGTATGCAACTTCAGTGGTTTAATCCGATGTGGTGTCTTGCTTGAAACGTTTCCAAGAGACAACATCATTCATTAAGCTTAAATACAAATCCGAACATAAATTTGGTATCATCTACATCCGACTGAAAAACCAGCATCAACTTAGCCTTCAATTTTTATTTCTCCACTTGCAGATCCATAAACCATGAACATATCCTAAGTTTTTCATAAGTACTTGAGGATTATTGTCACAATTTTCCAGTGACCTTCACCGGGATGTGACTGATGTCTGATCATTACTCTAAGAACATATATCAGACCAAGTACATAACATAGCATGCATTATGCTATTAAAGTTGAAACATAAGGCACCAATGTCATCTTTTCTCTTCCCTCATCAATCTTAAGACCCATCGAATCGAGAGATGAATATTATGGCATATTGGGAAGTAACATGTTTTCGACTATTCCATGCTAAAACCTTTAGCACAATGTCTATGTACGTAAATTGAGAGATCTCAAGCATCCTCATATATCCATTCATATAGATCTTTATGTCAAGCATATGAGATGCTTCTCTCAATTCTTTCATGGAGAAATTAGTAGATAACCATGCTTTAATTGATTACTCAAATATCATTCATAATAAGTATGATATCATCGACTTAAAGCATCACAAATCTAACCGTGCTCCCACTAACCTTTTTGTACACACATGTCACTTCCAGATTTTTAACAAAACCAAACATTTTGATAATGTTAACAACATGATATTTTATTTCTTCAGGATTTGATAATGTTAACAACATGATATTCTTTCTTCGGGACGCCTTCTTAGGCCTATAAATGGACCTCTGGAGTTTGCCAACATTTTTCTCACTCCCAGAAGTTGTGTACAACTTTGGCTGCTGCATTTCTACCTCAATGTCATCATTGAGAAATGTTGTGTTCACATCCATCTGTCATATCTCATCTTCATAATATAAAGATATAACTAATAAAATTCGAATAGACTTTAGCATCATAACCGATGAAAATTTTCTCACAGGCAACTCTTTGCCTATGAGAATAAACTTTTCCCATCAATCAAGCTTTTAATGTCACACTACCTTCTCATCCACTCCAAGCTTTCGCTTTTAGATCCATTTGCAACCAATGAGAACAATTCCCAAAGAGGGTCTACTAAGGTCCATACTTTATTTAAGTACATGGAGTCTATTTTAAATATTATAGCATCTCGCCAATATCCTGAAACGATGCCAACATCGTCTAATTGAAAGCCCTATGATCACATCTATGGTCAAAATCATTTTGACTACTTTCTAGGAGTAAATTCAATTTATCAGGAGTTCTTGAAAATCTTTCAGATCTCCTTGATATATGTAGTTCAAATGTTAAGATTAACTCAATTAATTTCGCCGTTTTCACTTTTCTAGTGGTTTGTGGTTCTTGAACCCTTTCAAGTTATATTATATAGTCATTCCTTTCTAATAGAAACATTTTCTCTAGAAAGACTGCACTTGCGAAACAAATACTTTGTCTCCAATTGATAATATAAATTTCTTAAAAATAACATAAATGGATCAACTATCCAACTTATCTCCCACTGGCTGCTTCACATAAACAGAACAATCTCAAATCTATATTTGGATTATTTTTCAGTCCATATAGTATATAGAGTTTTCGTCACTGTATTGGTATGCATCAAACATGCAACTCTAGAGACTTACTCAGAGAGAATCACATTCTCTTTAAGATAACTCAACATCCTCTTGCAATAACATCTAGTGCTCCACATACGTCCATATGAATCAAATTCAATGGACATTCAGCGCGTGCTAAAGATATGTGGGATTTCAGTTATCATTCTTTTTATATTCTTTGAACATAATCATACTAATCGTTCATAAGTTCACCAGATTAAATAAAACATGCATTCTTAAAAACAATGCAAATCACATTAGCAAATTTAAAAGAATATCATTCTCTATCAAAATAGGAACAATGATAATGATTAAATCTAGAAACAAATAAATAATTGATCAAACCAGTTCCTAACAAGTTCAAGATTTTATATTAAATAAATGTTTCATACAGCCTTTGCAACAACACTTGCTACAATGCTTAGTCTCAGGTAGGTTTCACCTTTCTAGAGCTCTCTACTCTTCTCCACATATGCAACTCTTTGCAAATATGTGAGCAAAATTTGTATCATATACCAAAGAAGTAGAAACAATAGAATCATTAAGATCAAATCTACAGTCAGTTAATGAGGTATTGTCACATTCAGACTTTCTAATTTCTCAAGAAGATATATTTTTCTTACACCATGCTCATAGACCGAAGCTCCATCTTGCGTGTGAAATGAAAATAGCTCTTTTGAAGTCGTGGGTCTCAGTAATCGCGTCCGTTCACCAAACAACATTTGTAGGTTTTGGAAAATATCAGCAATGTGAGCAAGTTTCTCATATCTGTGTTGAAACTCATTGGTGACATTGATGCTATCATATAGCACCTAGCCGAGAGATCATCATCCCACCACTTCTCAAGTGTGGCGATCTCTTCATGAGACAAACCGGGAGACACTTCAAGAGGAGGCTCCCACCAAGGGTATATAGGCAACCTTTTAGAAGCAAACACTATTTTAAAATTAATAGCCAATCAGAATAATTTTGTGGTTAATTTGTTTGTATCGAGACTTGATGTAATCGGATTCACGGCAATCACAATACTGAGAATATACAGAAAATATAAGCAAACCGTTTGATTATTAATTAATTAAAAAATTATGGACTTTAGTTACTGAATGCTCCCACTAAATTTTTCGAATTCATCACCCTCATGACAAATGAACGGAAAATCATATTTTCATAGTGGGCTTGGAGTCCAACTAGCTCATGATAACCCCGGACGTGGGCCCACCGGCTTCATGATACTAAAGGTATATCACAATTGCATCATATGCAACCCCCAAGATATTTCTCTCGCGATTGACATAACCCTACGTGAACAGGACAATTATGCATTCTCACGTCAAATTAACCAATCCCACGGATGGAAATGTCACGCCTAAAGGATCCCACGTGGGTGAGTAATCTAAAAGGTTAACATAACCGCACTCTTAATTAAGTGACAGTTAACCACACAGCTTTTCCATGCCAGATGCCCCCCACGTGGGTGAGACAAGGCACCTGACACGAGTAGTATCTCATGGCTTAACTGTTGATGGAAGACATGAAGAAACAAACTCCTTTGAGCTCCCTTTCACAGTTTGATATTAAATTTTTTGAATCATATTCAAAAGACGGATTTAATAATTTTAAAATCTCATCAAGTGCTTGTTTGTTTGTTTGCCGAATTCATGCAACTATGTTTTATTCATTCAATCATATGTACTAATAAAACATGCAAACAAACATTTATCATACATCACATGCATAATATAAATAAATATGGATGATTACGACATTTTCCTAATTGATCCACGTGAGCCACACGTGGATCACAAGTCTGTCTAAGGTGATGCAGGTATGCAATGCAATCCTATTACATTTTTTCTTCCATTATAAAAGTCTGATTCTTGGTGCTCTACCTTCAATCTTGATCTCCCACTAACTCTAATAATTTTACATTTAAATCCTGCAAACAAGAAAATAAGGATAGAAATCTGGGGTGTGATACATCAGAAAATATAGAGAGTAGGCTCGCATGCCCGATAATAAAAAAAACATAATTATAATGAAACAATAAAAATATAAACATTCACTTAAACACGTTGGTCAAGGCCCGTAATCATCCACCATGCAATCACAGCATATGTAATTAAACATTAAACTAAACAATTACATCATATGTAATTGTATTAATTACATCACATGTAATTAGATCACAATAATTAATTTATTCTATCGTTTCCCCACTAATCGCACCATTAATTTAAAATAGAATTAAGAAATTAAATAAAACAATTTTATTTAATTTATAATTAATTAAATTTCAATTAATTGGTAAAATCTATATTTTACCTTTAATCATCTTAATCAAAAATAAAATTAACAAACTAAAATGAAACATTTTCATTTAATTTCTAATTGATTAAATTTTTAACTAATTGGTAAAATCTCTATTTTACCTTCTACTCATAATTAAAATTCATATTCTTAATTATTTAATATTAATCAAAAATATAATCAACAAATTAAATGAGACATGTTTATTTATTAATCAAAAAATAAAATTAACAAACTAAACGAAACATTTTCATTTAATTTGTAAAATATCTATAGTACACGTAATAAATTAAAATTATATTTTAATTAACTAAGTTTATGATTTGTTGTTTCAAAAATTAATCCGAATAAAATAACTAAAACGACCCAAAATAATATTTATGGACTCCAAACAATTTGGATCCAAAATTAAAAAATCAATCTCAACCCAAAAATATTCTTATTTTCGGATTTTTCGAAATTTTTTTTTCTCTCGAAACACTATTCAGCATCCTGAAAATTCTGAATTAGGGCTAGGGTTACAGCTTGTGCCGCCTACTCACACCCACAACGCCGCCGTCTTCTCCATCCGCGTCTCCACGCATGACGCAACAAGTCAATACGTCTCGCCGTCCCTTCCAGCCACGAGCAGACCCAGACGCGAAGGGCAGTTCGCTGAAGGCCGCGACAGCATATCGACCAGCTTTGTTGCAGAGGCGCCCATGGTATGCATCGCAGATCCAGAAATCTTCATTGCGCGCAGGACAGCGAGAACAGCTTCTCTGCCATTTGCCCCACCGCGCAATCACTCATGGTCACTGCACGATCGCCGGAAGAGGTGCAGCAGCTGTTCGCGATTGCCTTTCCGTGTCCAGCACTTCGCCGGAAGTCGCGCCAGATCCCAGAAACAGTTTCCGGAATGGCTGGTTTTTGGGTCTCGAATAAAACTCTTTTTAATCTATTTTCTATATTTTTCTGATCCTAAATTTTCGAAAATTCAAACATGATTAGTATTGCTAGGAAACTATCTAATTAATTAATTATCGTATACATGAATCAAAGCACAACCTGGCTCTCATACCAACCCGGGGACGGACGATCGCGCCCGATTCTTATATTAACATGCAAATATCAAATATAATTGCACCAAAGGAGATTACCGTTCACCGACGTCAATCCGATAGCGGTGATTCCTCGAGTCCAAACAACCTGACCAGATCCACGCCCCCAACACCAGTGCTAGTTTGTTGTTAATCTTTCTACGACGGTAATTATGTGACTAAGAATTGTATGTTATTTTGTGTATGGGCATAAACTTATATTTATAGGTGCTAATGAGCCACTAATGAGTTTGAGTATATAAAATCTAACAGATCAATTTTTGGTTTATATGGCACATATGCTAACATATATGATATAGATGTACAAGTGACTTGGCATGTGATAGTTGTATTTTATTTTGTATAAACGGTTGTATATGTTTATAGATTAATATGATTTTGATTTACAGATAAAAAAATTATTATTTGTATATGATGTACTAGTTAAAGTATGAAAATGGGGAATATCAAAATTAAATTCATGGTAATTTTACAGAAATATTAAATTGATAAATATACCAAGACCAGGAGTGTCCAAATGTGGTATGACTTTTCATTTTTGGGTTTTTTAAATGTCTAACACATAACCAAACCATTTTTTTTATCATTATTAGTTTATAATATATTAATGGATCAAACAGGTACAACGAAGTTCTAGTCCTGAAACGATTATGCAAACCGTTGACACCGGTTATTTTGTAATATAGTTTGGTTATACACTCTTATTAATTGAGTTATAAATTAAGTTATATATTTAAAATATCTATAAATTACTTCTGAAAGTTTGAAAAATATTTTAAAATCTTTAAAAGTATCATAGATTTCGTAATTAAATAAAACAGCAACTTAAAACAAATATAATCAAAAGTCACAATCAAACATCACACTTTTAATTATTTTACAAAGTAAATATTAATAATAATAATAATAATTGCATGGAAGTTTACTTAACGTATTTTACTTTTAAATTAAATGTTTAAAAGTTTATGTTTTTTTATTAATAAGTGATATTTATGTAATTATATTAGCCAATTTACGAGAATTTGAAATAATATAAATTTTTAAAGTTTAATTTGAAGAAAACATATTAAATTTATTTAAAATTTTGATTTTTTGCAGTAAAATATTTGTTTTATGGGTCTTCTTTGTTTGAATTTTTTTTTGTTATTATAAATCTCTATATATGATATAATTGTTTTTCTTTGAAAATTGCTTAATTTATAGACAACCCTCAATTTTCCCTACTTAGCAAATGTACTCCCAACATTTACCCTTATTTGCTCCAAGGCCCCTCCACCACACTTCCATTCTTCAACGATTCAAGCGTCTTCGCCATAAACCCTCACAGAGAAATCATACAATGTCGGGACCAAAATCCTCCTACATTTTCTTATTGATTCTGAATCTACTCTCAATTCTACCTTTCCTTACCTTCTCATTCTCGCCAGATCGTCCCACCGATCGCCGCATGCTGGTGTTGCTCGACGATCTGTCCCTTAAATCATCGCACTCATTGTACTTTTCATCTCTTCAATCCCGCGGCTACGACGTTGATTTCAAGCTCGCTGATGATCCAACTATCGCAGTCAAGCGCTATGGCCAGTATTTATACGACGGCCTTATTATCTTCTCTCCCTCTATTGACAGTAAGTTTGATTGTTTTGTATCCTAGGTGTATGGGTGGAATTTAGATTGGTTTCATATATTTTTTGTTTTATCTTTTGGGTTTTTTAATTGTTGAAAGTTTTTTGTAGGGTTTGGAGGGTCGTTGGATGTGGAGGGGGTTTTAGATTTTGTTGACTCGGGGCACGATTTGATTTTGGCTGCGGATTCGAATGCCTCCTATTTGATCCGTAACATTGCTGCTGAATGTGGCGTTGATTTCGATGAGGTGGGTGATTCTGTTACGTTTCTTATTAGGATTTTGTGATGCAGAATAAGCTGATATGTGCTTTATTACTTGAAAGCTCTATTACTCTTTTTGCAGCTGTATACGAAGTTACGAACATACTGCCTTCAAGTAAAAATTGCAATATTATCATTGCAATTGACGCATTTTATGCTCATGAAAAAATCTTAGTTTATGTAACTGAAATGATAATCATGTTAGTTTTATCAGGAAAAAAACTCATAAATCGACCTTCTGAGTGCCTTTTCAAACTCGTGTCTTCACGCCAAAAAGATCAAATTATAATTTATTATGCAGTGAAAGGGAAGACTCGACTCCTCTAGTCCTCTTTGGATGCCTTTTCTAATCGTGAATTGTGATGTAATGCATCTGACGTGCTAGTTAACCTGGTCTTTCACATAGTTATGCTGTTTATGACTTTGCTCTACTGCACAGGGTCCCTCCAAGGTGGTCATAGATCATTCTAGTTATGCTGTCTCAGAAACTGAAGGAGACCACACACTAATTGCAGCTGATGATTTTATTCAATCTGATGTTATTTTGGGAAGTAAAAAGATTGAGGTCAGGTTTGGTACTTGAATGACGTATAGTTTATTGATTTTATGTATTTTTGGGTGTCACAGGCGTGCATTTCTGGACTTTGTAACTTCCACATGCATTTCTGACTATTTATGTGTCTATTACTATATTTCAGATTTTATTCAATCTGATGTTTCATGGAGTGTAAAATAAAGGGATGGTTATTGAGAGGCATGTGACTAGTGCATGTATTATTGCATATGCTGGTTTAATAAATGTGCATTACTTGATTGTGTATCTGACGCTTGTGGCTTGTGTATTTATTCATCGACTTTAAACTCATCTTATCTTTCGAAATGATTATCAGAAGTTTTGTCGATAACTTGTGGTACTTGTTTATGTAACTCTTGGTATTTGCGAGCAGGCCCCTGTGCTTTTCAAAGGTATTGGGCATTCACTGAATCCAGAAAATGGCTTGGTAATATAGATTATTATTATGCCTGTCTTTGGTTTATTTCACCGCCTAAAGTCCATGGAACAAACAGCAGGTTGAACATTCAACGTGATAACCTTCTCCTCTGTTGTTCCCAACCCAATTTGTAGGTTTTGAAGGTTCTTTCTGCGTCTCCTTGTGCATACTCTGCTAATCCAAACTCGAAGTTGTCTAGCCCACCATCGCTTACTGGAACTGCTATCTCACTAGTTTCAATTGTGCAGGTTAGCTATATCCAATTTTTTTTTTTTTTTTTGCCTTGTTTTTTTTTTTTTTTGCCTTGTTCTTCGTAAATCTCCAGCACATATCTAGCATAACGTGAAATTATACATTACAGGCTAGAAACAATGCACGGATTATAATCTCTGGTTCATTAAACATGTTTAGCAACAGGTATGCTTTGCTATGAAGTTTAATTTTATGTATATGTTTGATATCACTTAAGTAAGAAATAGTTCTAGGAATTGCTCAGTAGACTTCTTTTTACAAAAAGAACTTGTTTGTTTGTTGCACCAGGTTGTTCAGGTCAGGGGTGCAAAAGGCTGGAAACTTGAATAAGTGAGTGGATTTAATGTGCTATAACAGTATTTGATTTGTCTTGCGCTTCGTTTGCGTAGAATTGCCTCATTCCTGTTTTTGTTAGGTTATGAAATTGTAATACTTTCCTGTAAATTTCCTTTAAAGATTTGGAGTTGTTATTTGCTTGTTTTGTTATGAAGCAGGGTTATAATTTTTCCCTTGGTCTCTTGTTCATTAAGGTAGAAGATTTTTATGTTTCTGCTTTTCAACTAACGCAAAATGTGATGTATGTGGACAGATACGTAAAATCTGGTAACGAACAGTTTGTTACTGAACTTAGCAAATGGATCTTCCATGAAAGAGGTCATCTTAAGGTTTTATCTATTTCAGTGGCAATAGCAGTCCTCGAATTTTTTAGCATCTATTGTTCAACATGCAAACGACTTAGAATTTTTTTTTCATTCTTGCCTTAGTATGTCAACATTAAGCACAACAAAGTTGGCGAAACAGAAGAGCCTCAAATATATCGGATCAACGATGACCTGGTAATTCTACTTTTTTCCATGCTAAACCCTTTTACCTTTTCAACTGCCACAGCCTTTTAAACTCAACCTGCCACTAGTCAGTAAGATAACCGACTTCCCTAATCCATCTGAATGATTTCTTCTGAAAGATTATGAGATTTTTTTGACCACTTTGATTCCTTCTAGGAATTTTCTGTTGAAATTTTTGAGTGGTCTGGTACTAGTTGGGTACCATATGTCGCAAATGATGTCCAAGTGCAGTTCTACATGATGAGCCCATATGTCTTGAAAAATTTGTCAACAGATCAGAAGGTAGTTTTCCCAAAACGTATTGTGCATTAAACTCTCTAGTGAACACTGTGTACTCATATCTTGTATATGTGAATTCGCTTCAGGGGCTGTATCACACTTCATTCAAGGTACCTGATGTTTATGGAGTTTTCCAGTTTAAGATTGAATATCAGAGGCTGGGATATACTAGCTTATCTCTTTCAAAGCAGGTGTGTTTATACTACTATTTTGGGCATGCTTACCTAAGCGCTTTGTGAACTTACCCAATTAAGAAGTTAAAAAAACAAGCTAACATGATAACTGTTATACGTCGACAAAGATTGTCAATTCAACTTGCAAAAACCGTCTGAAACTATCCGGTGATAGTAGACTAGGGAAATGGCTATATGAATATAACTTCATACCTGCAGTTGCTGTAGCTGTTCAAATTTTGCTTGCCTGGAATGTTTAGCTATCTACGCAACCATAAAAAACAGAAGAAAGAATAGCAGCCATGATGTTTTACTATAATGCAGATTCCTGTACGACCTTTCAGACACGACGAATATGAGAGATTTATTACTACGGCTTTTCCCTACTATGGAGCTTCGTTCTCCACGGTAACCTCTTAACTCTCAGTCTCTCTCTCTTAATTCGGGTCTTTTTATATTTAAAATGTTATGTCTTCAAGGGCGATGTTTTCGACATTTTAACGTAGCTACGGTAATTGATGACTGCAGATGGCTGGATTTTTAATCTTCAGTATCATTTACCTTTACCACAA
Source organism: Haberlea rhodopensis (assembly GCA_907163345.1). Taxonomy (NCBI): domain Eukaryota; kingdom Viridiplantae; phylum Streptophyta; class Magnoliopsida; order Lamiales; family Gesneriaceae; genus Haberlea; species Haberlea rhodopensis. The sequence continues at coordinate 52,929 of CAJQUN010000619.1, read as the reverse complement.
GTAAAAACCATCTCAATTCTTCTGGTGGTCAGATTGTAGAAGGATGTTCTCCAAGGTTTATGGAAGGGTCTAACTTTATAGGTTATGGACATGTATTGTAGTTTTTAGGACAATTTTTATTTGTTATATCTTATTCCAATTCCAAATGATCATTTTTAACATTAATATTTTTGGGAGATTAAGTTTCAAAAATATGTTGCGTTTTAAATTCCATGAAAATTTACAATTAAGATTACTTAGAAATACTTGGCATTCTAACTTTGTTAGCGATGCATATTGTAATATATTATATTATATTAGTTATCACTGGTTAAAAAGTATATATATTAAAACTTTGTAGTATTCAATGATAAATATATGATGGCAATAAAAATATTTTTATGATTTAATTTTAATTAATTAGAAATATTATGAAATATGAAGAATACCAATATAAATTTTTTTATTATATATTATGTGGAGGATATTTTGGTTTGTATGATTCTCATTTAGGGTCTATTGGATCTAGAATTTTAATGAAATTTAAAAATCTAAAGGTATTCAATATGATTTTTATATACTTTATAAAAGTTTACTGGTACTCTATACAAGTCTACAGGTATTCAAAATAGACTTTCATAAAGTTTTTAAAAGTCAGGTGATATTCAAATATGGCTTTTAAAAACCTATAAAAGTCTAGATGTATTCAAATGTCAATAGATTTTTAATGACTTGTGAAATTTTTTATATACAAACATTGAAACTCTAGGTACAATTCTAAAAAGTAGACATTTCTCTTCCATTCATCCTAGAGATTGGGACGTACTTTTAATTGAAAAATATGCTGGTAACCCATATAAGCTATTTTTTTACGCCATTAACAGTAAATTTATTAGCTTTTACATTTTGGCTTATGTTTTTTCGTAATCTCTTCATCGAAATTTTTCGAACTAACATAATAATTTTTATTCTAATGAAATCAAGAAAAATCAAATAATTTTTCAATATTTGGAAAACAATATAGGCAGACTTTAATCAAAACCAAAGTATCATCAATCAAAATCTGAACGTTCACTGATAAAAAAGATAAATATTTAATTTTATCGACATAGCTTCAATTTCTCACTTCGAGGATTTTCACGTTTTTTATGTTGATGAAGCTTATAACTTACACAAAAAGAGTACTAAAGTGTAGAGTGAACTTGAACATAGTGTAAAAAATGAACGTTAGATATTTGTTTCACAAAAAAATACTAAAAATATATCAAATTTTCTCATTATTCTGGTTATTATTTATCTACTATGGATAAAAATATTATTATATATTCTTAAAAAAAAATTACTTAATTATGTATGATTAATTGGTTCAAATAATTTAAACTTTGATTTCAATAAATTTAATAATGATTCATTCATGTTTTTCAAAAATCAAACTAATTTAATTTTTAAGTTGAAAAATTCATTTATATTAATAAATAAGAAATTATTTAATTTGAAGAGGTTATTCATGTTCAATGGCTAGTCAAAAAATTCAATAAAAAATCTTCAAATGGCTCCTCCATTTTCATGAACAACACAAGCAGAGATTGTAGCCGAGTTATACATTTTTTTCGCAATGAGTGCCGTTCTGATGATTTTCTAGTTGAATCAGATAATAAAAGCTTCATCATCTTCATCAAAGAAAGTTCATTACGATGACGACTTTGATTCATTCTTTGTTACTCAAGAACAACAATGATTAAACACTGATACATGAGGGATAATACAACCACTCGAATGCGGAGTGTTGCTGACATCTTGTCAACGATGAATTTTAGATATTTTTTCAATAAATACTACTAAAAATATGCCAAATTTTCTCAGTATTTTGATATTTTTTATCTGATGTTGATATAACTGTTATATATATTTTTTAAATTATTGATTTATTACTTATGCATGTTGAACTAACTTGAATATTTGAATTTTGATTTCTATAAATCAAATTGTGATTTATTCATCATTTACATAAATTAAACTGATGTAGTTTTTAAATAAGTAAATTTTATTTATATTAAAAGACAAAATTTATTTAATTGAAAAAAGTATTAATGTTCAATTGATAGTTCAAAAAAATCAATTATAAGTTATAAAATCTACAGAATTCTATGAAAGTTCACAAATATCTAAAATTTGTAATAGAATTCTATAAAAAAAGTCTACGAGAGTTTATGAAAAATCTTTTTATAATTTATGGAATACTAAAATTAAATAGAAATCTATCTTCACAAAGTCTATCATTTAAAAAAAAAAGGTCACTCAAAATATGTAAAAGTCTAAAATAAAGTCTATGAAATATAACTACGTAGAATTCTATAAAGTCAATAAAAATCTATCAACTCCATAAATATCTATCATTTAAAACAAATCATTAAAAACCCAATGAAAATCTAGATTGAATACATTAATGTTTGATATATCGCCAAATAACCAACAGAAATTTTGTAAGTGTATAATCGAGAATTTGAGATAATTTGTTTAGATTTAATTCGAAATAAATAATTAATAAATAATTAATAAATAAATATCAAAATATATTGTATTGGAATTAAAGATTTGAAAGTGAGAGAACGTATTGAACAAGGAACAATTACCAATTTCCCGTTTTGAAATTCCATGCGGTAGATTCACGAAAAATAATCAAACAAAACAAAGAGAATCGCCGTTGCCGGGGATCGAACCCGGGTCACCCGCGTGACAGGCGGGAATACTTACCACTATACTACAACGACTTGGTTGTTGATAAACTTCCATTTGTTTTTATTTACTAAATAATTTTTCCAATCGCACGGGAGCCTTATTTTTCGAGTTTGGAGTGGTTATGATAAACGACATGTTAATATTTCGCGAAATTTAATACTGTACTACAATGATTCGAACATTAAGAAAATTAATTTTAATGTTTAAATTCAGCTCAAACTTGATATATTAGAGCTCAAGTTCGATTCAAAACTCGAATAATTTACAGAAGTTGGCTTGCGTTCATCGAACGATTAGAACATGCTATTGCTTGAAAGTCAAAATATATTTATTTAATATAAATTATTTATATTAATAAAATATTAAAAACTGTTGAACAAAATAAATTGGGCTCGAATTCGGTTTGAATTCGAATCAAATATTTTTCGACCTGGTTAGATTCGTTCACATCCGTGCTCTTAGCTTGTCACATACGACCAAACTCTAGAGATCTATTACAGCAGAACCATTCAACTGTGATGTTTTTACATTTTTCAATAAAACCATTTCATTTCATCATAAGTTATTCCGGAATGTATAAAATTCTTAGTTTGTTGAAGAGCCGGTCGAGGCTGAATTCGTGTGGTTATTTCTGTGTTATTTCTCTTCTACTTGCAACGAACCGACGGTGGTTGATGTGCATCTCCAGAATCCCCCACAACGAATTACTTCGCTCTCGAGGTTAACAAATTGGAGGAATTTCTCAAGAGAATTCAGTTTTAACCGCTCCTCTTCTTCGGCTGCTTGCAGAAGCTTCCACTTCGGGGCCACATAGACACTCGAAGGCAACTATTTTAGCTCCAAATTTCACTTCAAAAGCCCCATGCTTCGTCTCCACCGAGGTTTGAGTTTTTCTTATTGTGCTACATCAAACCATGCAATTTAAGCATGCGGATGCTTGAATTTTTTTTTTTTTTTTTTGATTGCACAGTTTCCTTTTCTCGGCTTGTGTCAATAATCTGCGTAATCCAATAAGCATAATTCCTAATTATAAGATTGTATATGTGCAGAGATACTTGATTTTTTTGTGATTTTGTCTCACCAATACTAGAGGAGCAAGGGCACCGAAATGCTGCGGTAGAATTTGTTTTTGATTTTATAAAATATACACCTCTAGACTGGTTTCTGAAGCTAAGTTATATAGACGTTACGATTGCCCTTCAACATATTGATATTTGAAAAGAGAGAAATAAAGATACACACTAGAATGCATCAGGGTCTTATGGAGTGTTCTTATATCAAAAAAAATGAGTCAGGAGTTATCGTCCTTAGTTCCCGATTATAAAAATAACTGTTACAAATTTGATTTTGCCTATCTTAAAAATTATAGGTTTCCCTGGTTTGATAGTTATCAAATTGATTAAGTTCATGGGTGGACTCTAAATGGATTCTGATGGGATTAATGTTACGATAAATTCATATTTATTGATGGATTTTCTTTGCGATTCCATGACATCGGATATCTTGTGATGAACAAATTTCTTTGTGGATGGCCTTTGGAGTATGCAATAAGCAATTAATATAAAATGTAAGCAATTTGACTTTGTTGTGTGGTACTTGAGCAGGTTGTTATCTTCGGTTCAAATGTAAGTAGTCCCCAGATTGGTTTGCAGTCTCTTTCCAGGGCTCTATCTTACTAAGAAGATACATGTATCATTTGTAGTTTAAATTTCACCATTGCTTGGTTCTTCACGTCATATACAATTTTCTCACCGTTCCTGAATCAGGTTATTGCAAAGGCTCGAGTACCTATAATTAAATTTCCGGAGAAGAAACTGGTGTAGCATTTGATATAAGGTTAGGCCACTAATTTAGTTAGACTTGATCTATGTATTTGCGGTTTCATGGAGGATCATAACACATCTACATTTCCATCAAAAAGTGATGCTTCCTCGATAGCTAGCTGAGGGAAGAGATGGCATACCAATACAAACTTGGTAACTCCGAGGTGAGAATAACAATGAAGTATAGTATTAAAGGAGTCTTTAGTTGTTAGTTGTAGTTGTGTGATAACCGTTGTCTCGGCAGCTGCTGCTATTCGGAGAAGATTGGTCCCAGATATTGCTATGTAAAAGGTTTAGCAGAACCAAAGTTACTAAGTCTGAGTGATAGATTGTTTCGAGAAAGCATGATGAATGACCCATTAGTTTTCTGTTAACTCTTGTGCACTGTTGGGAAGAACTTTTATGTTGATGACTAGATGGGTACGCTGAGTACATTAGGAACATTAGGAAACACGCTTCTTTTATTGTATCAACACAAGATTTCGTTGTATATATATAAGCATAGCGGTTAGTGTTAGATAGTAACTTTTGTTCAGTTTCTTCTTCTGTAAACATTTGACATTTGAACTTCAGAAATGAATATTTTTCTTCCATCTAAAAGCTTAAGTACAGATCTTAACATTTTATTTGGTTCAAAAATGTTTCCTGTTATGTGTGTATAATTATGTGTGTTCTACATTTAACTTTCGGGATTCGTGTTTCTTTATGTTGTTTGGAGTTAAGAAACAACTCTACAGCAAGGTAAACAGACTCTATTTCTGCCAGTCTTGCGGCTTTCATCATGAGTTTGCTCCATTACATCATTTGCAATTGCAGCTTTTTGGCTCGAGATAATGGATTCTAGACTTTAAAAAAACGTGTATATATATATATTTATGTATATATATACTGTTCAAATCCCATAAACACATTACCAAAATCTGAAAACACATGAACCCTCGAGCACATAGTGATGCTTGTAAAAACCAAGAACAAAATCATTTTTCATCTTTGAGGCATGGATTCCAATCTGATCAAGCACCTTCTCCAGCTTCAAGTGTTAGCTACACCACGCTTCCATTAACTTCACATCTTTATGTAATGCCCACACCGCCTTAAACCATATTAACATAACAAAATAGCATACTTTACTACCGATTATAAAGTTTAGTCGATTAATTATACAACCAATTGTATATGTCATTACATGTCAAAACGAAATACAACTACATTACTTTTCATACACATCATTTTTGTCTAATCGACTACTCTATCGTCATTGTAGCAAAATGGACCCACGATCATGGCCTCCCTTGCCCATAGAGTCCCTACAGAATAACCCACAAAATACCATGAACACCACTGTAAGGACCCCCGTGCCCTTAACCCGTTATTAGTGTATTAACCCATACCATTAGTGCATATAATCATACTATCATGGGGAAAAGCCATATGCAAGTGCTACACCACATTAGCTATCCATAAAAATTCCTTGCAATCAATCCACATAATAGTCAAATCCCCCCAACCAATATTACATATATGACATGCACCCTCATAGTACACTAACATGCGCTCAGTTCATTTGGCAATTCCATATTTAATTGCATGCAAACCATAAATGAACAGAGAAAAGCCGTAGCCCATTTATACATTCCATATACACGTAAAATGTACTCACATGAGAGCACCCAATGAATAAGCGTGTATCTATTGTATAAAATACCATATCGGATACCGTTACTGGTACTTCAATCCTGGAAGCACCTCCCAAGCACAACTCGATCTCAACTCTGGATCTATGCACTTATTCAACCAGCTCTGGTACCTCGATCCTGGAAGTACCTCTAATCAACAGCCCGAGTTCAACTCCAAAGCTGCTGCTACACCTGTAACACCTGCCCCAACTGAGACAGCCCCCACACGGGGTGAGCATACCATATCCCAAATCCAACAATCATAATAATACAATTCATAATTTACAACAATGTAAATGCTATGATATACAAAATATACTCCCTGGATGGTATCATCCTCATCCGGGATTCTCTGTACTGTCTCTGTTCTCAAAACAACTGAAATCATCAAATTCCCAAATGCCAGTTAATCATTACATTGATTAACGAATCCATATGCTATATACCGATATCACAACCATAATATCAAATCATTAAGCAGTGATCACGTTTGTCCCATTTATCTCATTCATGGTTCCATAGTTCTATCTCATTGCTCGCTCTACAACAACGGCATTTCATCCTCACGTATGCTCAACAGCAGTGGCGTCATAACTGATGTTTGCTCAAAGGCGACAACATCTCAATCATTGCTCGCTCAAAAGCGGCACCATATAATTCCCAATGTATATATGTCCATTCATAGTAATTACCATATGTGATGTCCTGGGGTTATTAGTCTTAATCCCGGAGGGTTATTAATCCTTAATGGATTTATATTGTGGCAATTAGGAATTAATTGCGGTTTTGGGTCTCCCGAGGTTGTAAATCGGGCATTTAGGATCGTTGGATCCAAAGGTCGAGATTGTATTCTCAATTTAGTGAAAAACCTATGATTTAGGTTTTTGGTGAGAGTCGGGATCCGGGATGCATTCGTTGCATGTTTGGAATTTTGGTTATTGGTATGATTTGATCGGAATGGGTTTTAATTATTTAATTTAAAACATGGCTAATGTGAGTCTTAATGCATAATTGGATGAGGGGTTTTGAAATGTCATGTTGGACATAATTTTCATACCATACAATTATTTGATGCATGATATATAAATGTTAAAAGAAACATTCCCCCTCCTTTACATCCCATCCACCCCATTCCATCATCTTTATGTCTTGACCTTGCCATCACCCCATCCAAACCCACCATTTTCGTTCCTCAACATGGAAGGGAGGAGAAAGCTTTCGAAAAGAGCCATTTTCATGATTTCTTGCTAGAATCTTGAAGCTCAAAGGGTAAGCTACCAACCTAGCAAAGTTTTGTTGTATATTGGTTGGTTTTGGTGTTGTATCTTGGGGTTCAAGGGATAGATCTTGTTCTAACATTGTTGTATGTGTTGGGGGTTAGGTTTTGTAGTGTTTAGATGGTTTTTGGTTGGTTTTATGTTGTAAATCGAAGTGGGTTTGAGCTATAGGTGATTTGGTGTTGAAAGGAGCTCATTCTTGGAGGTTTCTCGCGTATACAGGGCTGCTCGATCGATCCAAAATTATTTTCGATCGATCGAGCATGGCAGAATGTTTTTGTGGCTTTGGAACAGTGGACCGATCGATCGGTATTTTGACCGATCGATCGGAGGGTGGTTTACGATCGATCGGAGGGTGGTTTACGATCGATCGAGATGAAATTTCGATCGATCGAGATGAAATTTCGATCGATCGAGATGGCTAGTTTGTTGGTGCCTCTTTTGTTGTTTCTTGGCTCTTTTTGGGTGTCTTGCATGCTTCGCCCTGGGTTATTTTAAAAAGGTTAATTGTCAAGGATTGACTGTATTTTTGGGGTATTATGAATGCTTAGCCGGGAACTTTTATAATTCGGTTATCGTCATGGATTGACGATACGATTTGGTGTTGTGATCGTACTAGGGCACGTGATTGCATGCCTATGTTTAATTGTGAAATATTTATGTATTTTAGCACATGTTTCTCGGGGCATGGAACTCAAGCCAGGCTTGACATGGACTACGGAATTCTAAGGTACGTATGACGTACGAGCATGGCCTATTGTAGTGTTGCAACTGTAAAATGCATGGTGTGTGATAATTGTACCAAATGGGTATTGGAACACATGGTGTGTGATAATTGCGTTATATGGACATTGAAATATGTGGCATGTGGTAATTGCATCGGATAGGTATTGAAATGCATGGTGCATGATATTTGCTATAAATGGATAACAATATGCATGGTAAATTGTATTTGCGTCAAATGGTTATACATTGGGAACCATACAGTGCCACTATTGTTGAGCGAGCAATGATTTGGGATGCGATCGCCGTTGAGCGACCATCGGTTATGACGCCGCTATTGTTGAGCGTGCGCGAGGTTAGTATGCCGCTATTGTGGAGCGAGCAATGAAATATGAACATGGAATTATTGGTTAGATATATGTGATATCTGTGGTCTTTTACATTATGTTTTTACCATATTGATCATGGAACTGGCATAATATGACGGTATTAGTTAATCTATGTGGCGATTAACTATCTTTGGGAATTTGATGAGTTTGGTTATTTTGAGAACAGGGACAATACAGGGGATCCTGGATGAGGGTGTTACCATCCAGGGAGTATCATTTAAATTATAGCATTTACATTCTATATTTGAATTGCAATGTTATGCTTATTGGATTGGTGGTATTGGTATGCTCACCCCGTGTGGGGGCTGTCTCTGTTGGGGCAGGTAACACAGGTGCAGCAGCAGTAGCTTTGGAGTTGAGCTAGGGCTGATGATAGAGGTGCTTCCAGGATCGAGGTACCAGAGCTGGTTGAATAAGTACATAGGTCCAGTGTTGAGATCGAGCTGTGCTTGGGAGGTGCTTCCAGGATTGAAGTACCAGTAACAGTATCCGGTAGAGTCTTTTATACATCAGATACACGCTCATTCATTGGGTGCTCTTATGTGAGTACATTTTACGTGTATATGGAATGTATAAATGGGCTACGGCTTTTCTCTGTTCATTTATGGGTTGCATGCAATTAAATGTGGAATTGCTAAATGAACTAAGAGCATGTTAGTGTATTATGAGGGTGCATGTCATATATGTAATCTTGGTTGGGGGATTTGCATATTATGTGGGTTGAATGCAAGAAATTTTATGGAATCACTAAATGGTGTAGCTCTTGCACATGGCTTTTCCCCATGAATATATGATTATGTGCACTAATGGTATGGATTAATACACTAATAACGGGTTAAGGGCGCGGGGGTCCTTACACCATAAACCATGCAATTCAATGTACGTTTATTGTAATTTAGCGTACCATGCACTCACAATTGCAATTACAATAAAGGGCCATGCTCGTACGTCGTACGTACCTCATAATTTCGTAGTTTGAGTCCAACCTTGCCTGAGTTCCACGACCCGATGAGTTAAGTGCTAACACACAAATAACTCTCCATCAACTATAGGCATGCAATTACGTGCACAAGCACGTTCACAACTTCCAATTATATCGTCATTCATGACGATTACCAAAAATTAAAAGCCCCCCGGCTAAGCATGCATAATACCCAAAATATTCCATTTTATATGTTTAATAGATAGCCAAAGACTCAACCGAGAATCCCATTTTATTAAACTTTGGCTCCAACCAATCCATTTTAAAAGTCTAGCATTCCCATTGGAATGTCAAAGTCTAATGGACAAACCATACTGAAAAAGAAGCTACATGGGAAGTAGAAGAAAAGATGCGAGAGAAATACCCCTACCTTTTCCAAGGTCAAGCTAACTCAAGTTTCGAGGACGAAACTTCCAATAAGGAGAGAGGGATGTGAAGACCCGATATTTTGGTAACTTAACAAATAGGTATTTTAATCAACTCATAAATTTTGATATAGAGATAATATTGATATATCTAAAGATAATATAGAATTATTATGATATTATCTTACCGCCTAGCTAAATAGAATTTGATTGATTCTGGGAGGCTTCATGACACCAAAAACACACTTAATAAATATTATATATTAGATAACGTAAGTTGCTAAATAGTTAATAGATAAGCATGAATTAATGAAGTATTCAATAAATAATTAATTAGCAAACTTTCAAGCAATAAAACAAGACATTGATCGAGAAGAAATAAAAGCTTTTAAATTCTGAAGTTACTTTCCAGCCTGGACTTCAACCATTAAATACTCCACCCTTTAGCCTTAAAATTACTCAAACTTTCAGCCTAAACCTTCGAAAATTTCAGTTCAATAATTCTGAAATTTTCGAACAGCAAACACAAAATTTCACAAAGTAGAGTTCGAACACTTTTCAACATTAAGGAGGGAGATTTCATTGTGTTTTTGCAACCTAATTCATTCAACTGTTAAAATCGATAAGTGGGCTTTTGTTATGATATTTCGTTTCATTTTTTTTAAAAAAATCATATATATGTTTTGAAACTACAATCGATTATGTGAATTATGTTGAAACTATACAATTATGTTATACGGCTCGATGGGAGCAATTATATTAAATTATGTTATATGGCTCGATGGGAGCAGTTATATTGAATTATGTTATATGGCTCGATGGGAGCAATTATATTAAATTATGTTATATGGCTCGATGGGAGCAATTATATTAAATTATGTTATATGGCTTGATGGGAGCAATTATATTAAATTATGTTATGATGTATTCATATCAGTTTATGACCTATTATGATATACGTTTTGGGAAAATTATGAAAATATATGATATTGTCACATCGATTGGCCCCCACTTGTTGAGTGTTTAACAAAACACTCACCCCTTACTTTCCCTCCCCAGATAAGAATGAGGAGGAAGTCGAAGATGATGAACAACAACAGTTTTGGGGTTGGTGATCCGTTAACGTTTTCAAGACTCAAGATATTAGTTTATTATTTTATGCTTCCGCTATCCTTTAGAATATTGAACAATTTATCATATTTATATTTCAAGTTGTAAAGACACCTTTGATTATTTGTTTATGGAATAATAGACTGGTTTTTCGTTGAATACGATATTACGAGGCTTATTGATTTCAAATTGTTATTTGGAAATCAATGCCGGTGTTATCGACCCCGGTCTCGGGGCGTGACATTTTAGTGGTATCAGAGCGAACCAGGTTCCATATCCCATTGGGAAAAAGCTCTGGTTGATAAAAATACCAGTAGTATAAAACCCAGTTAAAACAGACCAACTGATAGAATCCAAACAATGGCAAACCAAATGGAGCAATTCCAACAGGAATACGATACGAGTCGCGTGCTAAAAGAGTCTAGGATCATGGCTCTCGAGATGCAAAACGAGGAACTCATGGAGACGAACCATGGGTTGTTGCACGATCTCGAAGAGCTGCATGGGGCCCTCAACAACGTGCAAGAGGAGGAAGATCCTGATGAAGACCCAATAGAGGAAGATGACGATGAGGAATTAGGAGATGGGGAAATAATCGATCACTTTAAAAAGAAATATGTTAATAAAATGATATATATTTCATTTAATAAGAATATTAGGAGCCCTTGGTGAATTAGTATTTCAGTTTCATTTTATATCATTGTGAACACTATTCAGCTATCAACAAAATTTCTTTATTTCACCCAATGTTGTCTCCAATATGTTTTTTTTTCGAGCATATTCTCCTTTATACTCCTGCGCAACAATCTTAGAAATATACAAATATGTAGGAGATGGCTGGATGACCTATTCCTAACAACCAAAATCCCAACTACGCATCCGTTCATGCCACTAATGAGGAAAGAATGGGAGGAGACCAGAATCCTCCATCTCCACAGCCCCCGAGGGTGGGTCTGAGCCGCGAAGATTTGATGGCAATAGCTACCATTGTGGCTACAACACTACAAGGCTTGGTTAACCCTACTAACAACCAGCCACAATCTCAGCCAGCCCAACCTCTACAAGGGATCAAGTATCATTATGAATCCCTCCGCAAGAACAGGGCTCCGACCTTTGATGGAAACCCAGGTCCCGAAACTGCTCAGAATTGGCTTAAAGAGACAGAAAATCACCACAGACTGCTTGAAGTGCCTCAAAACATCAAAGTTGAGGTCACAACATCATTTCTAGTTGGCAAAGCGAGTAAATGGTGGGAAAACGTGTCACCCCCAATGGCAGAAACGAGACCAATCACTTGGCAAAGGTTCCGCGATGCATTCCTAAAGCAATATTTTCCAGTAGCCGTACAGATCCAGAAGCTGAATGAATTCGAGCACTTGATACAGACTCTCGGCATGTCAGTGGTGGAATATACCTCAAAGTTGCACACTCTGGGAACTTATGCACCAACTATTATGGCTGATGAGGCACTGAAATTACATCACTTTAGAAATGGGTTGACAGTCGTATCCAATCTGCCCTTGCAATCTATGAAACAGCAAACTTTGGAGACTTAATGGGAGCAGCCATCAGGGCCGAAGCTGATATACAACGTCGTGAAGAGGAATTTAAGCGCAAACGACCTCCCCTAGTCAACACGACGCCAATAGCCAAAATTGCAAACGACCTAATTTGTCCTTTAATCAACAAAAAGAACCCACGCCTATCCCAACTTACCAGAGATTCTCAAAATGCCAGACTTGTGGCCTTGCACACACTGGGGAATGTCTTAGGAAAAGGGGGGCATGCTTCCGATGTGGGAAGTTTGGACATAGGATTGCAGAATGCTCTGAACCCGAGGTAAAAGGGACATTTACAAATAATGGTGGCCCTTCAAACAAACCAATGGAGAATAAACCAAATGCACGGGTCTTTGCCATAACACAAGAGGAGGCAGAGAACGCGAACGAAGTCGTGGCAGGTACCATTTTATTAAACAAATTACCTGCATATGTATTGTTTGATTGTGGTGCCACGCATTCATTTATATCCAAAAGGTTTGCTAAGAAATTAACTCTTAAACCAGAATTACTTAGTAGACCATACAGTGTAGCGACACCCGCTAATAAAACTTTAATAGCACATATTATACACCGAGATTGCAATCTCGATATAAATGAAAGAGTGTTTAGCGCCGACTTAATTCAACTCAACATGGTAGAATTTGATGTTATACTGGGAATGGATTGGTTAGCTAAAAATCATGCGGTACTTGACTGCCGCAACAAGAATATCAAACTAAGAGCTCTAGACCACGAAGAGATCGTGTACCATGGCAAGACAAAGGAACGAAAATTCTTATTATCTGCAGCACAAACTTGGAAAGCCATAAAGAATGGTGAAGAAGTTTACCTAGCAACAATAATCGATGTAAAGGAAGAAGCCCAACTCAGGATAGAAGATATTGCGGTAGTACAAGAATTTTCGGATGTCTTTCCTGAAGAGCTGCCAGGATCAGTCCCAAACCGTGAACTGGAATTTGAAATCAATTTGGTACCTGGCACTGCACCAGTTTCAAAGGCACCGTACCGAATGGATCCAGCTGAATTGAAAGAACTCAAGGAGCAACTTCAGGAGCTCTTAGACAAGAAACAAATCAGACCAAGTGTATCCCCATGGGGAGCTCCAGTATTATTTGTAAAGAAGAAAGACGGGAGCATGAGATTGTGTATTGATTACAGAGAATTGAATAAGATCACAATCAAGAACAAATACCCTCTCCCTAGGATAGATGATGTGTTTGATCAGCTAAAAGGAGCTAAAGTCTTTTCTAAGCTCGATCTAAGATCAGGCTACCATCAACTCAAGATAAAGGCAGATGATATTCCAAAACGGCATTCAGAACTAGATATGGGCATTACGAATTCATTGTGATGCCATTTGGCTTGACTAATGCTCCAGCAGTATTCATGGATTTGATGAATAGAGTATTCAAGCCATTCCTGGATAACTTTGTGGTCGTGTTCATCGACGACATTCTCATATATTCGTCGAGCAAGGAAGAACACGAACAACATCTCCGCCTTACTCTCCAGACATTAAGAAATAATGAGCTCTACGCCAAATTCAAGAAATGCGAATTTTGGCTAGAGAGCGTCGCTTTCTTAGGGCACATTATATCAGAAACAGGTGTGTCCGTAGATCCTAAGAAGGTAGAGGCAATTTTGGAATGGCAAAGGCAACGACCGTGACAGAAATTCGAAGCTTCTTAGGACTAGCTGGTTATTATCGAAAGTTTGTTGAAGGATTTTCTTCAATAGCCGTACCCCTTACAAGGCTCACACAAAAAAACTCTAAATTCATCTGGATTGAAGAGTGTGAGAAAAGTTTTGAAACTTTGAAGAAAAAGTTGTCATCTACACCTGTATTGGTACTGCCTACTGAAGGCATGAATTTTACCATTTACAGTGATGCATCGAAAGAAGGACTAGGATGTGTACTCATGCAGGAAGGAAGGGTAATAGCATATGCCTCAAGGCAACTCAAGCCACACGAGCAGAATTACCCGACGCATGATCTCGAATTAGCCGATGTGGTCTTCGCCATAAAAATTTGGAGACACTAACTTTATGGTGCCAAGTGTGAGGTCTTCACGGACCATCAACGCCTCAAATATTTATTTACTCAAAAAGAATTGAATATGAGGCAAAGACGATGGATTGAACTCCTGAAAGATTATGATATAACGATCAATTACCATCCTGGTAAGGCAAATAAAGTAGCTGATGCATTGAGCCGAAAGGGCAAAGGAAAAATGAATCTAGCTTCGCTCTCAGCCCAACCTTGTCTCCGAGAGACCATCAAATTAAGGCAGGATCGAGACTCTAGTCTGGCAAAGTTAAAAGAACAAGTCAAAGAGGGAAAAATCAATGACTTCGAGACTGATAATGACAGAATTTTGTTGATGAAGGGACGATTGTGTGTACCAAATGTGGATAACATTAGACAAGAGGTAATGTCCGAAGCACATAAATCAAAATTTTCAATTCACCCTGGGAGTACAAAAATGTACAAAGATTTGAAGGAAAGCTTCTGGTGGAATGCAATGAAAAAAGATGTTGCAGAATTCGTCAGCCGATGTTTAGTATGTCAACAAGTTAAGGCTGAGCACCAACGACCCGGAGGACTTCTTCAACCTCTGGAAATTCCATAATGGAAATGGGAACACATCTCCATGGATTTCGTGGTAGGTTTACCAAAATCACGACAGAGCCATGACGGAATATGGGTAGTTGTGGATAGACTAACTAAATCCGCGCATTTTCTACCTGTCCGCATGAACTATAACTTGGACAAGTTAGCAACTCTATACATGGACAATATTGTGAGATTACATGGAGTACCAGTGAGTATCTTGTTTGACAGAGATCCCAGGTTCGTATCACGCTTTTGGAAAAGTTTCCAGCAGGCTATGGGAAGCAAGGTAACTCTTAGTACAGCCTATCACCCACAAACCGATGGCCAGACAGAGAGGACTATCCAAACTCTCGAGGATATGCTAAGGGCTTGTACCATGGATTTCAGTGCAAATTGGAGTGAATTTTTGCCTTTAGTTGAGTTTGCGTATAACAACAGCTACCATAGTAGTATTGGATGACGCCGTACGAAGCACTATATGGACGCAATGTCGATCGCCTTTATACTGGGATGAGGTAGAAGAAAAAGCTATCACTGAACCTGAATTAGTACAAGCTACTACTGACAAGATATCTATCATCAGAGACAGACTCAAGACAGCCCAGGATCGACAAAAAAGTTGGGCTGATATGAAGAGGAGACCGGTGGATTTTGAGATTGGTGAAAAAGTCTATGTGAAAATTTCACCAATGAAAGGAATTATTAGATTCGATAAAGGGGGGAAGTTGAGTCCGAGATATGTGGGACCATTCGAAGTTCTAGAAAAGGTGGGAATGCTAGCTTACAAAATAGCACTACCACCAAGCCTGTCAAGAATTCATAATGTCTTCCACGTATCACAACTGCGGAAATACATTGCTGATCCAAATCATGTACTTGAAGCAGAACCTCTAGTGGCTCAAGGAAACCTGGACGAGACTTTACAGTATGAAGAAATTCCCATCCGTATTGTGGATTCCAAGGACCAAGTACTGAGACGAAGAACTATACCATATGTCAAAGTCCAATGGACAAACCATACTGAAAAAGAAGCTACATGGGAAGTAGAAGAAAAGATGCGAGAGAAATACCCCTACCTTTTCCAAGGTCGAGCTAACTCGAGTTTCGAGGACGAAACTTCCAATAAGGAGAGAGGGATGTGAAGACCCGATATTTTGGTAACTTAACAAATAGGTATTTTAATCAACTCATAAATTTTGATATAGAGATAATATTGATATATCTAAAGATAATATAGAATTATTATGATATTATCTTACCGCCTAGCTAAATAGAATTTGATTGATTCTGGGGGCTTCATGACACCAAAAACACACTTAATAAATATTATATATTAGATAACGTAAGTTGCTAAATAGTTAATAGATAAGCATGAATTAATGAAGTATTCAATAAATAATTAATTAGCAAACTTTCAAGCAATAAAACAAGACATTGATCGAGAAGAAATAAAAGCTTTTAAATTCTGAAGTTACTTTCCAGCCTGGACTTCAACCATTAAATACTCCACCCTCTAGCCTTAAAATTACTCAAACTTTCAGCCTAAACCTTCGAAAATTTCAGTTCAATAATTCTGAAACTTTCGAACAGCAAACACAAAATTTCACAAAGTAGAGTTCGAACACTTTTTAACATTAAGGAGGGAGATTTCATTGTGTTTTTGCAACCTAATTCATTCAACTGTTAAAATCGGTAAGTGGGCTTTTGTTATGATATTTCGTTTCATATTTTTTAAAAAAAGTCATATGTATGTTTTGAAACTACAATCGATTATGTGAATTATGTTGAAACTATACAATTATGTTATATGGCTCGATGGGAGCAATTATATTAAATTATGTTATATGGCTCGATGGGAGCAGTTATATTGAATTATGTTATATGGCTCGATGGGAGCAATTATATTAAATTATGTTATATGGCTCGATGGGAGCAATTATATTAAATTATGTTATATGGCTCGATGGGAGCAATTATATTAAATTATGTTATGATGTATTCATATCAGTTTATGACCTGATTATGATATACGTTTTGGGAAAATTATGAAAATATATGATATTGTCACATCGATTGGCCCCCACTTGCTGAGTGTTTAACAAAACACTCACCCCTTACTCTCCCTCCCCAGATAAGAATGAGGAGGAAGTCGAAGATGATGAACAACAACAGTTTTGGGGTTGGTGATCCGTTAACGTTTTCAAGACTCAAGATATTAGTTTATTATTTTATGCTTCCGCTATCCTTTAGAATATTGAACAATTTATCATATTTATATTTCAAGTTGTAAAGACACCTTTGATTATTTGTTTATGGAATAATATACTGGTTTTTCGTTGAATACGATATTACGAGGCTTATTGATTTCAAATTGTTATTTGGAAATCAATGCCGGTGTTATCGACCCCGGTCTCGGGGCGTGACAGAAATGATGAGAGGTTGAGGCACTGTGGATGACTCTAATACACATACTTCGAGCCATTAAAGTGATTTGGTAGAAAGTCCAGCTTGACACTATAAATCAAGAACTAATTCTTATTTCCTTCTCCTTTGTTTTTGAATTTAGTAGGTAGTTTAATAATTTTAGCTTGGTTGTTGACTCCTTGCATTCTTATTTGTAGGAAAAACGTGTGCCAAGGGAAGATAAACTCTCAAATGATGCAAAAATTTCACTGAGCCTACTGTCAATGGGCGATCGATTTCTTCACCATACGCGATCGATCGCCTCTCACGTTGAAAAAAGTTTAGATTTTACTGTCCCTAGGCGATCGATCGCACACCACTAAGAGATCATTCGCCTGTTTTTGTTATATATATATATATATATATATATATATATATATATATATATGACTTTACTGGCCCTATGCGATCGATCTCATCCCACATCGCGATCGATCGCCTCTCAAGAAAAAAATCACACTAAACTTACTGGACAGAGGCGATCGATCGCTACCCACTAGGCGATCGATCGCCTATCGAAAATTTTTGTTTTTAAAACATGAATCTTCACACACAAACACACAAAAAATCAGGTTTCCTCCCCAATTTTCTTCACCAAACCCTATTCCCAAAACCAATCCTTCCCAAATTCTCTCACTCATTCACTTTCCCCTCCCATCTTTGAATGCAACATTTCTTCTTATATTTAGTTCCATTATCTCAAATTTTTCTCCAATTCCTCCACGGATTCAAGGCTAGGGTTCGGCACTCCATTTGAAAAGTGAAGATTTCTCAAGTCAAGGACTACGCACCATCATAAATTTGAACTCTTGAGGTAAAAGATGTCGAACCCACAGAGATTGAATATAAAGATAAATCTAAGTATTGAATTAAAATAATCATTGCTTTATCTAGAGAATCGAATGGTTAAGTGTTTTATGCAAATAATAAAAATCAATTAAACTGCCAATGATCAAATCTTGAGTTGAGAAAAAATCAATTAGACGGATCTAAGAGTTCGATTTCACTTGTTCATCCACTACACTTATCATGCCTTGATTTCAATATTATGGATTTTCCTAGTTTACTAGCCGAGAATTCTTATTTAATTCTACTCCCTCTCTCGAGTGTTAAGCATAAGTAATCATCTAATATTAATCTTGATATCTCTATCTAAGATCAATTATCAAACAATTGAAATTGCACAGTAATTTCTCTAACGACTTCAATGGAGTTATAGGCCTCTCGAACACTATAAACTTCCACGATATGAATCCATTCTTTCCTACTCACAAACCCCTCTCTCGAGTGATAGATCACAAATATAACATCATTCAATCTATGACCAGTAGATCAAAAGCATTAAGAACAGGGAAACACAAATAAACCATATGGAAATCCAAATACTTCAATCAATTCATAATAAGCGTAGTTTCAAAACAAGCTACATCGTTCTCCTAGGAAAATAGAATTAGTTCATGCTAGAATGAATTAAACACATAGACATGTTTAAATAATCCATAAAAACTAATAAAAGTTAGAAATACAAAATGATTTAGAAGCTATTCTTCTTTCTCCAATGAACGCCTTCGTCTCGTGATGAAATCTCTAATTTTTCATCCGAGCCGTCGTCGTCTCTTGTTCTCCTCCGCCAACCCTAGTTTCTTTTGTTCTGAGTCTGATTCTGAATGAATCTCCTCCTTCCTCCCTTGCCCTTTCAATTCCCGTGTATCAAATACGGAAGTAGCATAAATTTCCAAAATTCTGTTTACGCCAATGATGTGTTAAAAACTTGGCTTCCCGCGTGACTGGCGTATTTACGCCATGGTCTTGGCGTAATTACGCTTCAACTGGCGCAGCTACGCCTCAAAGTGGCGTAGTTACGCCTGAACTCTTTCTCCGGAAAATCTCAAATGCCGTAGCCTTGGCGTAGCTAAGCCTGAAATTGGCGTAAGTATGCCTATTGTAACTCTTCAAAAAGTTGGAAATGTCGTAGCCTTGGCGTATTTACGCCTGATAATGGCGTAAGTACGCCTACGGTAGGATGGAAACCTTGGAATCTTGACCTCAATTCATCATTTTAATCCGCTCTTTGCACCTTTTAGTCCACAAATCACGTAGTTACCTGGATTCCTACAAGACATGACAGAACAATACCAAATACGTAATTCTGATCGAAAACCAGCACTAAACCATGTAAAATAAGAAGAAATATAAGTGTATAAAATACATTTATCAAACCCCCTAAACTTAAACTTTTGCTAGTCCCGAGCAAAACAAACAAGAACAACAAAAACAAATCTGAAATGAAATGACACACAAAACAAAGTTGTGAAACAATCCAATTGTGTAGGCCTCAGAAATACATGGTCTAAAATTCTCAATTCAAACATGAATTTCACTTACTCAAGAGTTCTCAAGTGTGTGTGTGTTACCATTTCCATTTAATCATTAACTCAAAGCAATATTTACTCACACAAATCAATAGGACTTTGCAAGGTATATGTTCAATTTGCATTGTTCATAAAAGGAGTATAACTTTGATAAATGCTAAACAATGCATCATGACTAGGTGATGAGATGCACATATGTGAATGTCAAAACCATATTCATTACAAGTGTTTCTCGAGTGTCCATAGGTTTACCATTCATAACCTTCTCCACTAGTATATTAGACGAATGTGGCTCGGTCAATAGGTCTTCATAGGCCTGTAACGTTAGGCTTCGGCCCATGGCTTCAATAAAAGGAGAGGATATTCAAAGCAAGAGAGTAAGTTAAATATAACCAAATTGTGCATTCTCATCCAATTTCAATTCCTTCTATTGATGAGGGGGGTGTTGAATTAGTCATGGATTATTGAAATTGTTGTGGGATTTACTGGAATTTCTTGGATTTTGTTGGCACTTTGCTTGTTAGTTTGTATAATCTTCATGGCACCGAAAAAGAAGCAACGAGCAGGGGCTGCATCTTCATCCTCCGCCCCAACTTATGATACTACTCGCTTCCCTAACCACGCGGCAGGGAATTTCTTTGAAAAATGGCATGATAGGCCCTTGGTAAGTGAGCGAGGAATGGATATGTACACGCCCGATTCCGCAATCCTCTGAGAGACGGAACATTGAAATTGGTTGGGCTTTGTGAGACCCCCAGTTAGGGCTGCTTAACAGGCCGGGTCAATCCGGACTGGTTAGCCCGGTTCAAAACTGAAATTGGGCTAACCGGTTCCGAACCGGTCCGGATCGGTTCTACCATTTCGGAACCAGTATCTTATCGGTTCCGGACTAAACGGATCCGGTTCTGGGATGAACTGGAATCGGATCCGTTATTTTAAAAAAAATTAATTTTTTTAAAAATTTAGATAAATATATTTGAGATTAGTTTACAAACACAAATGCTATTAGCTCAATTGGTTATAGCTCTAGAGTAGAAGACGATGGTCGCGTGTTCGAATCCACCAAGCAACAACTTCCCTTGTTTTTTTGGGGAAAAAAAATAATTCAAAAAAACCGGTTCCGAGTTGGAACCGGTCCAACCCGGAACTAGTAGCCCCAGATCCGATCCGGTTCCTTACCGGATTTGGATTGATCTGTCAAGCACCCCTACCCTCGTGCCATGCCCTAATCCCAATTGCGAAAGAATTCTATGCAAGCTATAAGGTATCTGTGGACTTACCTTATATCACCATTCAGAGGAAGCGTTTCAGTTGAATAGTGCACAAATCAATCGCATCTACGGGATGCCGCATTTCGAAGAAGACGATTATTCTGATTACGTGCAATACCATATAGACTACAATGAAATCATCGGAACCTTGTGTGGGGAGGGTGCGGAATGGACACTGACTAATGATAGTAAAATCAAGAATTTTAAGAAGACTCAGTTGAAAACCGAGGCTGACATATGGTTCACATTTATTTCTCATCGAGTCTTACCGTCTACACACGCCGCCATGGTTACCAAGGATAGAGCAGTACTAGTTTTTGTTATTATGACTGGCCGGTCGGTGAATCTTGGGCTCATAATCGCATCCTCAATGAGATTAGCGGTGGAAGGTTCCACCACGATTGGTCTTCCATTCCCTTCACTAGTCACTGAGTGTGCCGGCAGGAAGATGTGCTCTGGGAGTCTGATGAAGAGACACTGAAGCCATTCTCACCTCTTCGAATTGCTATACCACATCCGGAGCCCGAGTCAGCGCCAGGGCCATCACAGGAGCTAGAGCAGCCACAGTCATCACGCCGCCATGTACCTCATCGCTATTCTACCATATCTTCTTATACTACCATCCCTCAAAGATTCCAATCTCTAGAGGAGGAGCTAATGGGACTTAACTTTCGCCAGTGACTGATGCGTGATGAGCAAAAATAGCTCCGGAGAAACCAAGAGGATATGTTGCAAAATCAGGAAGACATGCACTTAGAACTTCGAGAATTCATGCGATTCTCCTATGACTGGCATACGGTTGCAGCGCAATCTCATCCACACTTGTCTATCCCACTGCCACCCACCGAGAGTGAGATGAGGACGCCGACGAGGAAGAAACTGCTGAGGATGAGAGTGACGACCACTGACGGTCGTCACCAAAGGTATTACTTTGTCCTAATTTTTTTATTTCATGTTCACTGCATTGAGGACAATGTATTACTTAAGTTTGGGGGAGGAGTTGATTTTTTAATTCATATTTTCAGATTTTGTGAGTTGTGTTAGTGTTGATTTTTATTCTGTTTATCTTTGGGTCTGATATTGTGTCTACTGCTGCGAAAATTATGTTTAAAGCTTAGTATTGATGAGTCCAATGAAGAGCATGTGAAATTTTTCCTTTTGTGTTTTTGGTGTAATTGGATTAAAGTAGTGACTCTATGCCATGATGATAATTAGTTTTACTCTACTTATGACTTGAGTCCTCATGATTGTAGATGTATTGTGAATATCTTGAGTTGAGTTGACATGTTGAAAATGAGGAATAATTTAAGCACACTGAGTCATGAACTTGTTGATTGCAATTAGAGTAGTGATGATATGTGTGAACTTGATGACATGTCTTGAGCATCTTAGAGTGATCATAGAACCTGTTGAATTAATCATGGATTATTGAAATTGTTGTGGGATTTACTGAAATTTCTTGGATTTTGTTGGCACTTTGCTTGTTAGTTTGTATAATCTTCATGGCACCGAAAAAGAAGCAACGAGCAGGGGCCGCATCTTCATCCTCCGCCCCAACTTATGATACTACTCGCTTCGCTAATCAAGCGACATCGAATTTCTTTGAAAAATGGCGCGATAGGCCCTTGGTAAGGGAGCGAGGACTGGATATGGACACGCCCGATTCCGCCATCCTCCGAGAGGCGGGACACAGAAATTGGTTGGGCTTTGTGAGACCCCATTAGGACTGCTTAACTGGCCGGGTCAATCCGGACCGGTTAGCCCGGCTCGGAACCGAAATCGGGCTAAGCGGTTCCGAACCGGTCCTGATCGGTTCTACCGTCCGGAACCAGTATCTTATCGGTTTCGGACTAAACGGATCCGGTTCGAGGCTGAACCGGAACCAGATTCGTTATTTTAAAAAAATTATATTTTTTAAAAATTTAGATAAATATATTTGAGATTAGTTTACAAACACAAAGGCTCATTAGCTCAATTGGTTAGAGCTCTAGAGTAGAAGACGGTGGTCACGTGTTCGAATCCTCCAAGCAACAACTTCCCTTGTTTTTTTGGGGGAAAAAAATAATAATTCAAAAAAAACCGGTTCCGTGTTGGAACCGGTCCAACCCGGAACTGGTAGCCCCAGAATCGGATCCGATCCGGTTCCTTACCGGATTCGGATTGACCCGTCAAGCACCCCTACCCCCGTGCCATGCCGTAATGCCAATTGTGAAAGAATTCTATGCAAACTATAAGGTATCTGTGGACTTACCTTATAGCACCATTCAGAGGAAGCGATTCCAGTTTAATAGTGCACGAATCAATCGCATCTACGGGATGCCGTATTTCGAAGAAGACGATTATTCTGATTACGTGCAACACCATATAGACTACAATGAAATCATCGAAACCTTGTGTAGGGAGAGTGCGGATTGGACACTGACTAATGATAATAAAATCAAGAACTTTAAGAATACTCAGTTGAAAACAGAGGCTGACATATGGTTCACATTTATTTCCCATCGAGTCTTATCGTCTACACACGCCGCCGTGGCTACCAAGGATAGAGCAGTGCTAGTTTTTGCTATTATGACTGGCCGATTGGTGAATCTTGGGAGCATCATCACCTCCTCTATGAGATTAGCGGTGGAAGGTTCCACCACGATTGGTCTTCGATTCCCTTCACTAGTCACTGAGTGTGCCGCCTGTAAGTAACCCCATGAGCATACAACGCAGCGGAATAAAATTTTGGGATTACTAACACCGGACCTATACATAGGGATTCATATCGGATTAGAGAATACATAAGAGTCTCACCCTTGTAGCGTGTTTGAAGCAGAATCCATGGAGCAGCACGTCCAACGAACTCCGAGTCACAAACGAAAGCTTTCACCTTCGTCTCTACGGTATCCACACGATCAAATCGAAAGGGATGTTCAAGAACAAGTTGCTAGACTTATTCTTGAACCAATACACGAAGCAAACTCGATTCACAATCGAATGATGGCTCGAAGACCACTAAGAACCACTCGACTTGAAGGAGGCCGAGAGTACTTATGATGCGGCCGAGAGCACTTGCTTGTGTAGGCTAGGGTTTGATCTCAAACTAATGATATCAAAGTATGATTAACAATTAATCAAAACCTCTTATTTATATTATAAGGCTTTTAATTAAAGTTCAAGACTTTCTCAAAGTCTTATGGGCCCAAACCCATGATTTAATTAAAACCTTTTAATTACTTAATTAAGACTCTTCTTAATTAATTAATTCATCCAATGAATTTAATTTCCCTTATTGATTTAATCTTTTGTGCGACCCGATAGGATCTCGTAATGTTGGCAGTGACATAAAATCTCATTTTATGTCGCAAGCATTGAGCGGTATCTAGCAACACATCGATGCTACCCAAATTACGAGAATGTCAATGACTCGACATAACCTTTAGAACTCGTGATAATATTAATCATGTAACTTAATCCCTTTGTCCTTTGTGTTTAGATTGAACACGAGTCATGGAATAGTCATACACGTATATTCAATCTTTATTTCTTGATCCCCAAGTAGAACTAGAATAAACGAATAAGCTCGATATCTCATATCGACTCATTCGAGCATGGCCATGCATTTTAGTTCTCACTTGATCAAGGGCCAAACACATCTCCTGTTATATAGGAGGGACAAATCCTATCTCGATCAGTCAACATCCCTCTACATAATTCGTAGTGTATCCAATAGTCGCCTTTATAGATTACCCTGTTACGGGTAATGTTTGACGATATCAAGATACATAACTCCTTATGTTGGGATCTCTGATGATCACAAGTCGTAAGGATTGTATACATTATTATCACTATGAGAATTGCATATGACGATCATATAACTATCCATGTTGCATTCTCATGGTGGGTCTGTCCAGTACATCGTTCTCTAACATGTACCCATATGTTGATTTGATATCTCATATCAATGAACAATTCATCGATCAACATATACTAGTCTCTACGTATTATCATTATCCCTATTCATGATAATACTTGACTAGGGATATCTTTAAGAATAATACAATATTATTCTAAGGACATTAACATATATATTAATTCACAATGCACAGTTAAAAGAATAATATATAATAATGGATTGCCATTCATAAATCCATAAACATTGTATGTCTTAAACAATCATCTAATGACTTGTCTTAGGGCATATCCCAACACCGCCAGGAAGATGTGCCCTGGGAGTCTGATGAAGAGACACTGAAGCCATTCTCACCTCTTCGAATTGCTATACCACCTCGGGAGCCCGAGTCAGCGCCAGGGCCATCACAGGAGCTAGAGCAGCCACAGTCATCATGCCGCCATGTACCTCATCGCTATTCTACCATATGTTCTTATACTACCATCCCTCAAAGATTCCAATCTCTATAGGAGGAGCTAATGGGACTTAACTTTCGCAAGCGACTGATGCGTGATGAGCAAAAACAGCTCCGGAGAAACAGCTCCGGAGAAACCAAGAGGAGATGTTGCAAAATCAGGATGACATGCACTTAGAACTTCGAGAATTCATGCGGTTCTCCTACAACTGGCATACTGTTGCAGCGCAATCTCATCCACACTTGGCTATCCCACAGCCACCACTCTATAGGCATACCACCACCCACCGAGAGTTAGATGAGGACGCCGACGAGGATGAGAGTGACAACCACTGACGGTCGTCACCAAAGGTATTACTTTGTCCTAATTTTTTTATTTCATGTTCACCCCATTGAGGACAATGTATTACTTAAGTTTGGGGGAGGAGTTGATTTTTGAATTCATATTTCAGATTTTGTGAGTTGTGTTAGTGTTGATTTTTATTTTGTTTATCTTTGGGTCTGATATTGTGTCTACTGTAGCGGAAATTATGTTTAAAGCTTAGTATTGATGAGTCCAATGAAGAGCATGGGGAATTTTTGCTTTTGTGTTTTTGGTGTAATTGGATTAAAGTAGTGACTCTATGCCATGATGATAATTAGTTTTACTCTACTTATGACTTGAGTCCTCATGATTGTAGATGTATTGTGAATATCTTGAGTTGACATGTTGAAAATGAGGAATAATTTAAGCACACTGAGTCATGAACTTGTTGATTGCAATTAGAGTAACGATGATATGTGTGAACTTGATGACATGTCATGAGCATCTTAGAGTGATCATAGAACCTATTGATGATGGCACTTTGAGGTGAAATTTTATCATTATGAACTTGACTTGGACATGATTAAGACGATCTTTGGACGTTTGAGCCTTTCAAGCCTACCTTGTCTATATTAGCCCTAGTGTCCAATTTTGAGCTTAATTTAAAAAAGAATGGAAAATAACCACCATTCGACTTTTGTTGATGAAACTCATTATATCTACCTATATTTGAGCCTATAAATAAGTTTTATCATTGCCTTAAGGGAGTATAATGAATTTCACGTGCGTACTATGTTTTGAGCTATTATATTATTCATGTACTATGTTTTGGGCTATTACAAGAAAAAATTCAATGTCTAATGAAATAAAGAAAAAGAAAGGCATAGTGAAATAAGAGCATAGTCATGTGATGATGAACCATGTGGAGGTCCTACATTGACCACATTTGGTAAAATCTAACAAAGGTCATTGTCATCAATTTAAAGAAACAGAAAAGAGGGAGTTGAAGATGTTTGAGATGAAATTTATAAATTATACTCTCTCATTTGCTTCCCTTATCTGTTCTTTGAAACTGACACCAAAAGGCCTAACATTATAAGTTTGAAAAGACCTTTGATCCAAGTCTAGGAATTAATTACATTAGTGGAGAA
Source organism: Haberlea rhodopensis (assembly GCA_907163345.1). Lineage (NCBI taxonomy): Eukaryota > Viridiplantae > Streptophyta > Magnoliopsida > Lamiales > Gesneriaceae > Haberlea > Haberlea rhodopensis. The sequence continues at coordinate 25,780 of CAJQUN010000619.1, read as the reverse complement.
GTGCTTGAAAAATAGGCATATGGGATGCTCGATGATAATTTTGACTGTTGTTGATTAGCACTATTTGATCTAAGATGATTGTATGATACTTGTGATTGACAATAGCGCACACACATGTTTCGAGTTTGAGGCTTGTTACTTGACTTAAAGAGAAAACGCTTCGTGTCCAACGGTTAGATGGATTCTTGTTGTGGTATGAGTGAAATTCCTGAGATAAACATATGAGCACGAAAAAATCCATGTCACCTATCATTTGTGAGCTTCACTGTTTGTAATTCTATTCTTGCTTGAGGACGATCAAGAGCTAAGTTTGGGGGAGTTGATAAGTACCATTTTTTTTGAACTTATATTTGCATATATTTCTTGCCATTTTTATAGTGATTCTTGGACGATTTTTCGCTTTTGGTTGTGGTTTTTGTATATTTTCATGAATCATGTGAAAGTGCAAGAAATACTTGAAAAACCCCTGTTTATGGACTGAAATGTGGTAACTGGGACAAAACGAGCCAAGACATTGGAAAGAAGGTAAAAAAGAGTTGAGATGATGAAATTGAATTAGGCGACATCTCCAGGTTGAAGAAATCGATCGTTGCAAGGCAGTGAAGTGTGGAAAAAAATTATGCAGAAGGCGATCGATCGCCATCATGAAGAAATCGATCTCATCGGGGCAGGAGGCTGAGGCAGTCGATCGCCACTCAAACAGCGATTGATCGACATAGAGAGAAAAGTCAAAGAGATCGATCGCCATGGACATAGCGGTTGATCGCCAACGGAGTCCTGCGCGAGAAAACTTTCTTTTTTAAGTTATGGTATTTTGGTCCCAGATTTGAATGGACTCGATTTTCTCACTAGAAAAGGGAGTTTTTGCAGCAAAGAGGGGACCTTTATCATCAGATTTTACCCTAAACTTGGGAGAAGCCACCACATACAAGGGAGATTCAAAGCAACGCGGCTAGAGACGGAATATCAGATCAAACCAAGAGTCAACGCCTAGCGATTTTTTGTATTTCGAAACTTTGTTTTGGTTTAATTTTCGAGTTCAATGTTTATTGTGTTGTTTAATATGATAAACCATTGTTCTTGCTTTATTATGCTAGGTTAAGTTGTTTATCGAGATTATGGAATCTTTTATATTAACCCACAATTTAATTCTAGGTTTTGTTATCTTTGTGTTTGTGTTATGTTTTTAATGATTTTAAGGGATTAACTACCCTTTGAATGATGTTAGTTTGCAATTGAGAACGAGAGATAAAATTGCAATACGAAACAAATAACATACCATAGATTTCAGACCGAGATCGAGAGATGACGTCAAATACATGTGTGATAGCTATAGATATCTAGTAATATGAGGCTAAGGCTTTTCATAAAGCGTATGCAATATTGATTGTTAAATAAGTGAACGCGAGTTACTTACTGCAAATTGGTATTATGTTTAATATAGCTAGAGAAAGTGTATTAGATACAACCGAAAAACTTGTCACCTTAGATGCATTAATTTTAATTAGAACTAGTAGATGAATTGTCGGAGATTACTTAAGTGAACTGAAGTCTTGATATTTACGTTTACTGTTTACTATATTATCTCTTTGTGGTGTGGTTAATTCCTGAATTTGAGTAACTTAGTTAATCTTTCATAACAATTTCGTAGGTTAAATATAGTACGCTAATTAAATTTGGTATTTACTACCAGTCCCTGTGGGAACAACATCCCTACTTTCATATAATTATACTAAAACTTGACACCGTACACTTGCGGTGTAATCACGTCATACTAGAAAATATATGCAAATATAAGTGCAAAAATGACATTTATCTATGATTCCATTGGCATACATTTATTTATAAGTTTCTTGAATTTGGCAAGAATATTTTTGTTGCTTTTACATGATTTTAGATTTGAAAATGTGAATTTTAGAATTTTGTAATATAGTATGTCGGGATCGATCGGGATAGGTTGACAGTCCATATCCGAGTTCAACTAACTTGAGCTTCAATAGCTCGTGTTCTTAAAATGATGCACCGAGATATTATATCGAGTTCGATTTCAAACTTGAGCGGAAGACACTCGACATAACCCAGTCTAAACCGATTAACCATTTGGAAAAAAATATTTTAAAGATATGCAAGTAAAGTAAATACACAAGTATTTATTTATGGGAGTTCGAAGGTGGTGTAATCTTTCTACGTCTCCCCTTGTTCCACCTCATGGAAGGATTCCACTAGATTACTTTGATTATACAACCATTTGTACAAACGATCCAGTTGGGCATTCCCCATCAACCTAGAACTCTTAGCAACTCAACTATGCATGTTCTTTAATTTCTCACATACAAAGGCATCTCATCGGTTGTGATAAATCATCAACCGTTACAATGATATTCACTCATCTATTTAAGCTCTCAAATACAACAAATAGAGTGAATATAGATTGCACAAACGATCACTCAATGGATCTGATACAACAAGGAAAGTGTGCCTAAGAATCAGGGCTTGCTCTCATCTAAGCTCATCTTCTTTGTAGGCTGCCCATTTTGAATCCCAAGTGTGTTTACTTTGATCTTCAATCTTCTAATTTGAGCTTCCAAGACTTGTATTTATAGCCCCAGACAATGATTTGAACGTTAGACACAAGAATATGCCCGTTGGAAAAAGTTCTGCACAATTCCCGAGCTTGCAACAGTCGTATTCTGGTTTCTGGGCAACTTTCGTATTTCAGACCGGATTGGCCGGATCAGTCTTGGACAGATCAGTGTAGTTGGATCAGCTTGGATAGATCAGTCTTGCTGGATCAGTCTGGCCTGATCAGTCTGGTGCAAGACAAGCTTGATACAAAACAGCTTGATAAACTTGCTCTTCCGATCTGTTGCTTGTAGCTCTTGATTATTTGATTTCTGGGCAAAGTGATGAACATGAAAGGTTTAGCCCTTTGTCTTGGTTTTTCATAGAATCAAGAATCACTCGATTCCGAGTTCGTAAGAGATCGAGCTGCTCGATAAGACCTTACGCATGCTGAAACATTTCATGTTTCAGCAGCAGGACCAACAACTTGCAGACGTCTTTTGGACTTCTTAAACTCTGACTCAGCTCTCGACTTCTGAAGATGACTTGTAGGTCTTCTTTTTAGCTTTCCATCCATATTGAATTGTCTCGTTCCGATTAGCGAGCTAAGAGTTATGCCCAACAGACTGACAGTTGCTTGCTGTAGCATCTTGCTGTTTTTTCGCGGTCCGGCTAAAACTTCATGTCGTCTTTTCTCCTTGATAACATTCGAACTAGCCGATCTGTTGTAAATACGACTTTTAGTATTTTGAGTTGGCTGTTCAACCACTTTAGAAGCACGCCATTTCAATAACCGAGCTATGAGATATGATCGAAACAATCCGCTCTGCCAGGGTTTCTGTCTTGGTCCAGCTTGATATTTTCAAGCTACTTCTTTGTAATTCATCAAGCTCTTAATCATGATCTATTCACTGCACACATGATGATTTATGTTAGCAACACAAAAACAAGTTTTGTTAACATCAAAACCAAGTTATTGGGTTCCCAAAACCCAACAATCTCCCCATTTTTGATGATCACAAAACTTGGATAAAAATTATGAACATTAAAACACATTGTTACATAACAAGAAATTATATTTTTAAAACAACATATTTCTCCCCTTTTTTGTGCGAATAAAAAAGGAAGATAAATAAAATTCTCTCTCCATCAAAGATTGAATTAATTCGCCCCCTTACAATTTGAATAAATGAAAATAATAGACAGAGAGATATGAGAGGGATCGATTTCAAATATTTTTTTAAAAAAAAATGCAATGCACAATTAATTTTAAATAGAAATTTCCTGTAATGTTGAAAGGAGTAGCATCCATGACAGCATACATGAATATCTTGACAAAACCCAACAATGTTCATTCATCCATTAAAGTCGCAGCACACATGAACCATATTTGCAGAATACACTGCTCTTCCTCGTGAATAATTAGGCTTCAAGACCTATACCACTGTGATCCTCTACAAGTATATTTTGCAACGCAAAAAGCAGTTTGTCATTCGAACATCCGAGCAAGAAGTTATGCTATTTTTCTCAAAGTCGCTGCAGGCTGCCAGAAAAGCTGAAATACTTCGAAAACTGTTATAAAAAACTCAAATAACAATTTTAGGCTAGACATGAGACTAGAACTGGTTGAATGAAAATTTGAACATTTAAAATAGATTTTAAAATTATTTACGTACAAAATAAATACAACGAAAATTGATTTTTATGCTAAAATTTTTTTTACACCAATTTTTGAAAGATATGCAATGAAAATATTTAATGCTCATAAAAAGTTTTGAAAATCATTTTAAAGGATTTTCGTCTAAAAATAAGTTAAGTGCTTTTCAACAACCCTCTATGATACCACTTGTCAGGATCGATGTGGGTGGCCAGTCCATATCCGAATTCAACTAGCTTGAGCTTCAATAGTTTGCGTTCTTGAAATGATACACCGAGAGGTTTTATCGAGTTCGATTTCAAAACCGAGCGGAAGACACTCATCATAACTCATTCTAAACCGATTAACCATTTGGAAAAAAACATTTTAAAGATATGCAAGTAAAGTAAATACACAAGCATTTGTTTATGGAAGTTTGAAGGTGTTGCAATCCTTCTACGTCTCCATTCTTCCACCTCATGGAAGGATTCCACTAGAAGACTTTGATTTATACAACCATTTGTACAAACGATCCAGTTGGGAATTCCTCATCCAACTAGAACTCATAGCAACTCAACTATGTATGTTCTTTAATGTCTCACATACAAAAACCTCTCATCGGTTGTGATAAATCATCAACCGATACAATAATATTAACTCATCTATTTAAGCTCTCAAATACAATGAATAGAGTGAATATAGATGGCGCAAATGATCCCTCAATGGATCTGATACAGCAAGAAAGTTTGCCTAAGATCCGAGCTTACTCTCATCTAAGCTTGTCTTCTTTGTAGGCTGCCATTTTGAATCTCATGTGGGTTTGCTTTGATCTTCAATCTTCTCATTTAAGCTTCCAAGACTTGTATTTATAGCCCCAAACATGATTTGAACATTAAACACAAGAATATACCAGTTGGAAAAGGTTCTGCACGATTCCCGAGCTTGCAACGGTCTTATTCTGGTTTATGGGATACTTTTGTATTTCGGACCGGACTGGCCGGATCAGTCTTGGACAGATCAGTCTAGTTGGAGCAGCTTGGACATATCAGTCTTGCCAGATCAGTCTGGTGCAAGACAACCTTGATACAAAACAGCTTGATAGACTTGCTCTTCCGATCTGTTGCTTGTAGCTTTGATTTTTGGGCAAAGTGATGAACATAAAAGTTGAAGCCCTTTGTCTTGGCTTTCCAGATAATCAAGAATAACTCGATTCCGAGTTTATATGAGATCGAGCTGCTCAATATACCAGACTTTGCACATGCTGAAACATTCCATGTTTCAGCAGCAGGACCAGCAATTTGCAGACGTCTTTTGGCCTTCTTAAACTCCGATTCAACTCTCGAATCCTGAAGATGACTTGTAGGTCTTATTCTTAGCTTTCCAACCCATACTGAATCATCTTGTTCCGATAAGCGAGTTAAGAGTTATGCCCAACAGACCTAAAGTTGCTTGTTGTAATAGCTTGTTGTTTCTTCGCGGTCCAGCTCTATCTTCCAGGAGTCTTTTCTCCTTGATAACATTCGCTAGCTGATCTATTGTGAACTATGACTTTTAGTATTTTGAGTTGGCTGTTCAACTATTTGGAAGCACGCCATTTTAATATCCGAGCTATTAGATATGATCGAAACAATCCGCTCTGCCAGGAATTCAGTCTTGGTCCAGCTTGATATTTTCAAGCTACTTCATTGTAATTCATCAAGCTCTTAATCATGATATATTCACTGCACACTTGATGAATTATGTTAGCAACACAATAACAAGCTTTGTTAATATCAAAATCAAGATTATTCGGGTTCCCAAAACCCAACATAATACATGTATAATATATATTAAAATATGCCGACGTGTCACAGCCGTGTCATATCTTGAAAATTTTGAAAATTTGTATCGTCGTATTCGTATTGCATCTTGTCAGTATCGCTTTGTCAGCGTTCGTACATCATAGATGTAAGGTTACATTTCACAATAAAATTTTTAAGAAGAAGAATGGAGATTAGCTGATATGGTGTAATTGTCCATGCCATGACGATGATGATTTCTTGTCTCATGCAAAATCAACATTCACCAACGCTCCAAAAAAAAAAAAAACCATCATTCTCCATCTCTTGAATTTGACACCCCCACATATATTTCTCTGAGATACACGACCTTAAATATTATTTTACAATTTTTGCAGGGTCCAATAAATTAATTTCATAGTTGGTTTACTGGAGTTAAATATTTGAGTTATATCATTCCTACGAATAGGGGTGAATACACTCATGACTATGGGGTAGCTGTCCCCTAACAAAAAGGGATTTTTTCCTTTTTATTATTTGTATAAAACAATTTAAATTTTGCCTTTTAAAGTTGCATTTTGACCCTCAAAAAATTGTAATTTCTCCCTATAAAAGTATTTTATTCATCCTATTTTTTATGATATTATTTTTTGCCCCCAAACATATTTTATAGATTCGTCCGTGACCGTAGGAGAATTTTAAATTGAATGTATTATCATATTTGGTAATAAAAGAAAATTAAAAATAAAAATACATACAAAGTAGAAGGAAGATTATTATTTTAAATTACCATAACGATTTCACTAAAAGAGTACTAAGTTTATCTACATTACAAACCAGCAAGCACATGATATGTTGTATGTATATAATATATTACGTGCATAATAAATCAATAATAGTAATTTTAAAGTTTAAAGTTTGATGCAATCTACCAATAATTAAGAAATAAAGGTTCATTATGTGTGTACAAAAGTAGTGATTCTATCCAAAAAGAGAGATTAGATCTCTAATAAACTCTCGCACATGGTTTTCCCCCTGAAGAATTTTCTGGTTTTTTGCTTTCTGGCCATCATTGGCTTCCATGGTGCTTGTCATCCTTCCGTCCAAGTTTATCTTGGTTTCGGCCACGCTGTTCGCCTCTTTGGGGTGCGGCTTTCATGTGCTTCGCGTTTTCCACTCTTCCTTGCCGTGGCTTGTCATGGCTATTCTGGTTATTTTATTTGTGGTGGTGGCTTGGATGGTGGAGGTTCTTCGATGGCTGGTGGGGTTGGTTTCGGGTATGATTTAGCTGGTGGGGGTGGTCTCGGTGGAGGTCTTGGCCATGGTAGGGGGTTCCGTGACGGAGGGGGACGTGATGGTGGAGATGGTGGTTGGTTTGGTCATGATGGAGGCTTTGGTGGCACTGGTGGTCTACGGCGTGGCAATGGTGGTTAGTTTGGCCAGGGTTGGTGGTACGGTGGTGGTGCCGATGGGGAGGTGCTGGTGGGCGGGTGCTTGGCGGCAGGGCTGGTGGATTGACTTTCGGTGGGGTTGGGGAATGGGGATCTCCCCCCTTTGGCGGGAGTGGGGGTATTCCGTTTATTATTTTGGGTCTGACTGGTTGGTTGGGCGGGGTTTCCTTTTTTGGTGCTTTTTCGTAACTCTCTACTTATTATGTATTTTATGGTTGTGGTATCTTGTATTTTTGGTATGTATGTAGTCATAAGTAGGTGTGTGCTTTTTACGTTTGTATGTTTTGTTTCTCAGTTTCGCGTCACTGCTGAGAAATCTGTTGTCGTTGGCACCTGGGTTTTCGGTTTCGTGCTCCATGCATGTTTACCGGGTTGAGGGGTATCAGTGAGGATTTTGGAAATGAGGGCTTGTGCGTTTGGTGTTCTACTTCAGTTTATGCTCCTCATTCAGTTATAGAAGGCAGTTTACTTTACTTGCTCTTAATCTGGAATGCAAGGTTTGAGGAAACTTTGATGGACTTAGCATGTCCTGACACTAGATTACTCAATACTCTATGGGCTTTGCGTTACTCTCACGCATTATCCTCACATATTTACTAAGTGTATTTTGGTTGGTGTCATCTATTGATCGTTGTATTTCGTTGTCTTTTGCTAGTTTGGTCAGTGGATTGTGGTTCATTTTAATATAATATAAGTTTTACTGTTAAAAAAAAAGAAAAAAAATAGTGATTCTAAACTTTATGAATTTTATTCTATCGCAATTAAAGAACATAGTAATTTGGAAATTTATAACAATACCTCAGAAAATAAAATGATAGCTACTCATATCCATTGTTTAATAAAATAAAATAGTATATATAGGTAAATATGTATATAAAATGCTACATGGAAGGAATCATTCTTTTTTTTCTTTTTTTTGAACATTTAACTTAATTTTCGCATGCCTTAATTTTTCTTTTTTTGAAAAAACTCACAATTTTTTAAAATAATATTTGAAATGAACTGAGATAGAAAGTACATTACACCATTTAATTTTATTTTTTTTAACAGTAAAGATAATATATTAATGACAGTTAGTCAACTTGGCAATTACATCAAAGTACAGAAACATCTGTAACCATAAAAACAACATCTATCTAAAAAATAAAACCAAAGCACTAGCATAAGACAAATACCTCCACAAAACGAATTCGGGACTACCAATTGGAAATAGAAAGTAAATCACTGCAAGATCACATGTCTTTGACAAGAATGGGGCATGATCCACCGAAGCCAAACTCGATCCCCTAAACCATTAATCCTAGAGTACGAACAAGTAAGAGAAAGACCTTCTGAGACAAGTGAAGGTACATATGGGTAGGGATGGTGTAAGGCCTCGATGCTAATTAATCCGGATTAACGATGATTAAGCAAAATCGGATAATTAAAAGTGCAAACTTTGAATTAAGTTGTCTCGAACTACGATAAGTCAAGCAACTAGTAGAACATGTTTTTAGTGCATGAGCATGTGCATGATCACATGGCACTTGGAAAACACATGCCACTAATTAATTTAACTCATGTTTAATACATGATTTTGGACCTTTAATCTTGTAAGTTAGTGATGTATTGACACATAGATTCCACAATACATCAAATACATAAAAAAAACCATGCAAAAGTACATGGAAAGCCACGCCTATCTCCTCCATTTCAACATTTGGTTTGTCCTCATTTTTTCAACATCATTTCTCTCTCTTCTTTCCTCAATCAAAAACCACTCCACCTTCTCTCCTCCTTCTCTCTTATTTTCGAAATTATCAGCCATCTTTTAGATTAAAATCCTCTTGAAATCTTGAGTGCATGTCACATGCAAACAAAGATTAAGAAGCTACAAGGCAAGGATGATAGTTAGATGCAAGGATTTTCAAATTTGAAGCATGTATGGAGGAGTTCAACCTAGGAAGGAGCCATGGTGGAAGTTTTGGGTCTACAAGGGTATGAAGACACATTTATTTAGTTGAATTTTGTGGAAATTTGGTCAAAATCTAGGAAAAGACACAAATTTGTTGATGTCATTTTAAGAAAACAGAATTTGCAAAATCTTTGAGTTTCTGGCAGCATATAGTTTCAACATTTCGGTTCAGTTAGAATCCGAATTAGATGTCAATCTTCCAATAAGAGTTGTAGATCTTTTCATTTTATGAAATCTAAAAAAAAGAAGCATGTGATTTGGATCTCCAAAGTAAAAGTTATGTCTATTTTACTTTCAGTGCTCATTTTTGACTCTGCATGTCCATGCATGCCACATGCAGACTGTAATTCAACTTTCTGGGCAATTTTTTTCTGAATTTGATGCCAGTCTGCAATTGAAAATTGTAGGTCTTTTAAATCTCTCTGATTTAAAAAAAAAAGTGAACTTATTTCGGACTCATTTTCTATTAGTTATGAATTTTATGCTTTAAGTGCTAAATCTATGTCCTGCATGTGGGCGAAGAAACCCATGCAGTGTGTTCTTCGGGTTCTTGAGCATTTTTGGCTAGGAATTACGGAACATTCCTTGAAATAATAGTTGTAGTTTTTCAAGTTGGCTGTAATTATGCCACTGGAATCACCCAATTTGAATTTAAAATGAAAAAGTTATGACGTTTTTACCAAAACCACTAAAGCTGAAAAACAGATTTTTAAAGTCTATGTTTTTAGTGTTCAAACCATATATAGATGGTTGAACCTACTTGACATCATCATAGATGAAATATGGTATTTTGAGTTTCTGAACTTCGAGCACTAGAATCGAGTCGTTTTGAGGCCATATGTAATTATAACAAATTTTCTACGAAAATGGGTCAAGCTGAAAATTAAGAAAATTGCTAGAGTCAATATTTAGATGTTGCGTTTGATTCAATGTATTAATTGAACACTTGTGTCATTGGGAATTTACATGACCAGGTTTAATAATTTCGGGGTTGTTGAGGAGCACTCGGTAAAGTTAGTTCTGGTCCGAGATAAGTAGAAATGAGTTTTATCATGACGTCTGACGAAGACGTGTAATGATATTATTGTATAATTTTACATGTCATTAATTGATTTTTATGATTTAATTATCACTATATGATTCTTATTTGACTACGTGACATGTTGAGATACATTGTAGTACATGATATGTGAATTACATGATATGTATTGATTTTCACATGAGATTGAATGACATAATGAGTTGCATATGTCATATGATGCATATATGATTTATGGGCATATCACATTGATCTATACACTTCTTTGATACCCATGATGATGACTGAATTGATTTACTCTGAGTGTCGAGGACGACAGGAACGACGATGACAGGCAGTATAGGTAGCGACTATAGTCACGCGCGTTGCTACCGGACATAGACACGGGGGATGAAGAGCACAACACAGGATGATTCTCCTAGCGGAAAGTGTGTGTGTTGTCACCCTCTCCTCGAGCTGATATTGATTGATGATACCTTCCTTTGGACTCCAATATTGGTATCTTGATATTCGATTCTTTATACCCATTCATACATCGCATTCATACATAGTATGCATTGCATGATACTTTGTCATTGTTGACATGATTTATTTATTTCTCGTACTGGGTTCTGACCCCCTTCACGGGGGGCTGTCATGTCTTTGTTGTATGGGCATGACAGGTGGTACATGTGGAAGTACTGCGGATGCTCGAGATGAAGCATCGATGAATACCAGAGCTCCGTGAGAGCGAGCTCAGGTTATGTTTTATGTTTTGAGTCCCATTAATTGGTAGAGTACTTTTTAACTACATTTTAAATTACCGGGGTATGCCCCGAGTATCTCTATTTTAAGTATTCTATTACTAGTACTTGCTGATATGATGAGTAACATGTTGAATTGGAAAACTGAAATTACATATTTTTAGTACCATTATATATATATCACCTAAAAGCGAAAAAATTTTAGGGCCATTTGACAAGACATTTGAAATTTCATTATGTGTTAGTTAAACACCACATTACGAGCGGGCCCTCACATTATGGTATCAGAGCATAATCTGGGATATGCTCGGACTAGAGTTAGGACACTGAGTCTAGTCACAAATAAAATTGTCTGTGCATGTACTTGACCACGTGTTTTTATATGCTCTTGCATGCTATGAGTACATGTTAGACAATGAAATTTTAGACATGTAATGGATTATTAAACAGGGACAACTAGATGTCATATCTCTGAGTATTATAATATGCTGAGTTGCATATAATTTTGAGAATTGGAAATTTTATTTGTTAGCACTAACAGTTGCTGATAGGATGACGATGTAGAGTAAGTGATGAGAACATCTATGACTAGAAATTTATATGATGCTTTGATGTTATGATGAACAGTTGGTGTGTGGACAGGTAGCAGTGATATGAACTGTAATAGCTATTTAGTGAACCTGTAGGCACTGTAAACTGTTATTTTAATTATAACATACTGATAATTATTGAGACTTTTATTTATCACTTTGGTACTTAATCCTTGTGATTAGTGGGATGACACTAGAACTATTTAAAACTCATTTTGTCGATTGACATCAGGATTTTGTGTCCGAAAGACCAGGGTAATACGTATGAGTTTACGTCAAAACCTGCCACATGGAGATGATGATTTAGAACTTGAGAATATTGGAATTAATGATATTTCAATTGAAGAATCGAGTATAGTTGTTGTGAGAAACCACGAGGATTGGTTTGAATGAGGACTTGTATATGAGGACTATTGTAATTCAGTTCCAGTTTATGTGTCCGAAATATGAATAAAAACTACAACATGAACCCTTCTAGATGAGAGTATCTAGAGTAATGGTAGTGATGGATGACGATTTTTCCTCTTTCTGATATGGGAAAAGATGTTTACGAGAAGGCCATGTTGATTACAATAAAAATGATAATTGATTATCGTGGACTTGAGAAATGGAAGTATCTGCTTAATCTCGATATCTATTCACTAGTGAAGAGATTATAAATCCATTGAAGACTAAGACACAGATGTGGTGCGGGGTAGTTAGAACTGGATTAAAGGTTAATGAAGTGACTATCATTGGAATAATCCAAGTAGTCCTAGACTAGTTTCAGAAGTATCATTCATGTTCATCCAGCTCTAGTAATGCTAAAGGTACTAAGAGATTGTAGAATATCAGATCTTTTCGAGGTCACTGTGGATGTAAATATCTACTAATCCATGTGAAAGAATAAGATGAACTGATATCGATTGTGGCCAGTCAGAGCATGTCCATTATGTGCTCAGGAACAGATGTAGCAATAACAACAAATACTCTGAGCTAGGGGTAGATACCATAGTGGTTATTCTTTTCGATCACTCAGTTCCAGCAGCAGTTAGTTACCTGTAGACCATAGAGTATACCTTGATAGAGGATACGGTTATAGATGCGTCAGTACTAGTGATCGCAGATACATGTCATGTATTTGATCACAATGCACAAGTTTTATTGAGACAAAAGCATTGTTTTCATACATTGCATCAAATGTGCATTGATTATTATGATTTGTAAAATACACCAGCCGAGATGATTTTACTATCCACACTTGTAATAGTGAACTGTAGCTTACAGTTTGATGATAGTATTTTGGATGTGAATTTAATGGCGTTGCCGAGATATTATTTTGATTGTATCGAGGACATAGATATTGTGATAAGTTTCGAAGTATTAGAGATGATTTTATGGTATAGTAAATTTTTGACCGTATTGTGGCTCCAAATAAAATGTTTATAGCCACGAATAGCAAACTAAGATACTGATAGTATCAGCTATGAAAATAATTGTGGTTGCAATGCTTGGAAAATGAAGGATATTTGATCATAAGCAGTTAATGTTGATCAGGAATAATCGAGGTTGACTGATATCCTAGTGGTAAGAAACTTTTCAAGATTTTTCTGAGGAAATAATAGAATCTCTGTGAGGGCCCAATCCTAATTAAGTGATTAATGATCACACAATGTTAATTATAGCGTAAACAACGGAAGATTTGTTTAATATTTCTTAACATGTGGCCCTAAAAATTTCGGCATGACCTCATTGCACGAGGAACATACCACCAACCCAAATCAACATCTACTGAAAATATATAAATACCACCAGTTTCATATCCATCAACATAAACCAGCATACGTAAATCAAACTAGGCTAAATAAATTAAATATACATATACTCATCACACTACAGGGATACATCCCTGGTACAAAGACTACATAGACTCATCACACTACATGGATACATCCCTAGATTACTGGGATAAACAAGAGTAAAACCTCAAGTGTGACCCCCACCGGACGTTCCCTCTCTGGCGTCCTGGTCACCTGTACCACCTGTCATTGTCCACACACAAAGACAACAACAGCCCCCCTTGGGGTGAGCAAAAGCCCAATATGGAATGATCATAGAATATACAACATGTATCTATAAAATGTGATAAATGATGTAATGTAATGCAATGCAATGCATGTCGTGTCGGTATCAGGTCAATCACCCATCCACTGGGTATATCAGAATCAATTAAATCGCTATCAAATCATAGTAGCTCGAGCCTGCCAAGCATAAGGGATCATCAGTGATGCGTCGTCAAAGCGTCATCACATCCCAAGTCTTGACATAGTCAGGGACATACACGAGACAACGATTCCCTATACCTCTCGGGCCATTTAATGCTGGTCATAGTATCGCGGTACCAATCTCCAATGATTATCCCATAGTCCATAAAGAATAGGGTATTTAAAGATCATAGCTCAACGTGCATGTCATGCATCGATGTATGTATAAAATAATGTGTGTTAACAAAACATTTAATTTCATACACCGATGTGCCAATTCATGAATGCTATGAATACCACAAAATTTAAATAAAATCACGTAGCCACATAATCTCACGTAATTCACCGAAGTCAACAAATCATATATCAAATGATACAGATACCTGTCGTATGTTACCCGATCGCAACATACATTTCTTTCTCGCTCTACAAGAGAACTTGAGCTTGTAGGGTCGAAGTAGTCACTGCATATCAATATAAATTCACAATTCAATAAACTAATCATTAAAAATTGGTTATCAATTTTAGTCACAACTTAACCAATTTAAGGTAATTAAATTGATGCGATTACCTCATAAATTAATTTGGTAAATTATTTTACACCAATTCAAATTATTATTCAATAATTATAGTCCAAATTAACTGATAATTATTGAAGCAAAGTCGGAAAAATCGGCAAATTTTACCCAATTTCGCACACAGTTCACACACGATTGTCAGCCGATTCCGGCGACCTCCGACGGCGATAGTGGCGGTGACCGGTGTAGAAACCTTCGTCCAGGTGCAAGGAAGAGATTCGGTGCCTTGGCTTCATCCAATTCGTAGTAGATTCGAAGAAATCGAACCAAAAAAGCGCAGAAACCCTAACTCTCGCGACTTCGTTCATTTCAGACCAAATCGAACCACTTTTCGAACACCAAAATTCGATTATTTGGAATGGAAAGATGCGCCTCTGAGTTGTGAACACGGTGGTAGGTCGGTCTCGTCTAGAGGTGGTCGGACGGCGGCGAACTGAGCGGATAAGTACACGGTGGTCGGTGAATCGCGAGGTTGTGCATGTTTTCGCACCTTTTAGTGCGTGTCCGCAATCTGTGTGTGGTTTTACACGTTTTGCTATGTGTTTTAGGTCCTACACCAATATATATTAATTCCCGACCAATTATGAACATCGGATGTCACCGGTGTACTAGTGTATGTATATTACATATACAGTCCACAACTGACTTCGTGTCCTTATTTTAATCACAAAAATTAAATCTTTCGATTAATATAAATTTTATATTTACTAAATCATTTTAATAAAATTTCGGTGTTAATCCGAATATTCCAAAAATATATTTGTCATTCACCATGTTCTGACCCGACTGTCAATTGGCATGTACAAGGTCAATTTTCGCTCTCATTAATTAGATTATATTCTCATTAATTAATTTCTAACTAATTAACAAAATAATGTACAAATTGCTCTTAATTCTCATTATCAAATATCGAGACATCACATTTACAAAATGTTTACGATATCGAGCTGTTATCAAATATAATATCCATCATGTTTATTCTCAACCATTTGATTAACATAAAGTAAATCACATAATTGTTGAGAAGCTAAACCTGATTTCCGATAATACGGTACGAGGGCCTTACAATCTCCACTAGAGAAGGAATTCGATTTTAACTGTTTGTTGATGCCAAGGAATAGATTCAATATCGAAAGCACTGTACGGAATAACATCAACAGAGTTGACAGATTTAGAAGAATAGTTACAGAATCTCCTTGATAAGGGTACATATGTCTGATTATGTCACCTTGGGGAAACATCGGTGATGTACGTGAATAAGAAAGATGGTATTATGAAGATGTGTATCGACTAAAGGCAGTTGAACCGGGCTACTGTCAAGAATAAAATACCCACTGCCTAAGATCGAGAAGTATTTGATCAGTTGTAAGAAACGTCGAAGTATAAGGAGAATGATTTTAATCTGGGTACCAACAGTTTGAGTCAGAAGAGAAAATGTTCTCTTGGCAACTTGTCAAACCAGATATAGGCATTTTGAATTTTTGGTAATGTCGTGTGGTCTGACAACTATACCAGTATAGTTATGAATTTGATGAATAAAGTATCCCGTAACTTTTTGGGCGGAATTGTAATCATATTCATCAGTGGTATACTAGTGTATTCGAGATTCGGAAAGGACCACAGAGAACATCTACATTTGGTTATTCAGACGCTTCGTGAAGCTCAAATTGTTTACCAAGTTATCGAAGTGTAAATCTTGGTTGAATTGAGTGTTATTTTGGGATAGATGATATCAGCTCACAAGATACCTGTTGATCCCAGTAAAGTAAAGGTAGTACTAATTTGGCCAGTACCAACAAGTGTACTCAAGATACAAAGTGTTATGAGTTTTGCCAGATATTACAGGCTTTTATGGAAGGATGAACCAATTGACCAAGAAGAAATTTAATTTTTGTTTGGTCAGAAGAATGTGAAAGCGGTTTTCATAACTGAAATGGAAGTGGACTACATCCCCAATGTTGATTTTGTTTAACTAGTTCAGGTGGATATGTAGTTTGTGCAAATACGTTGGTCAAAGATTTGGGATAAGTTCTCATGCGTCATGATGAGATGATTGAATATGCTTTGAGAAAGTTGAAGCTGAAAGAATCATGACATCAGGTTCATGGACTCGAGCGTGTAGCCATTATTTTACCTTGAAGATGTGGCAATGTTATCTGTATGGCAAATAATTCATGATATACTCTGATTTCAGGAGTTTAAAATATCTACTATTCAGTCAGAGTTGAACATGAGATAGAAGCGATGACTAAATTGATTAAAGAATTTGACTTTGTTAGTCAATATCAATCGAGGTAAGGTGAAACGAGTAGCAGATGCGCTGAATCGACAAGTACAAGGTGCAATGGTAGCATCAATATATATTTTTGAGTCACCTCTGATTTCCAATATCAGAAAAACTCGAAGAACAGACTCATACAGATATTGAGTAAAGACCTTGGTTCTGTCTCATCAACCAATTAGATTTTAGTATGCCATTTAGTGGTGGTTGCGATTAAACAATCAGTAAATAACATTGAATCCTACCGATTCGAAAGAAGTTGTGATGTCCGGGGATTTATGGCGTTAATCCCGGTGTGGTATTAATCCTTGATGGATTTTTAATTGTGGCAATTAGGAATTAATTGCGGTTTTGTGTCTCCCGAGGTTGTTAAATCGGGCATTTGGGATCGTTGGATCCAAAGGATGAGATTGTATTCTCATTTTGGTGAAAAACCTATGAGTTGGGTTTTTAGTGGGACTTGGTGTCCGGGGTGCCTTATGTTGGGGCCAGTCTGGGGATTTGATGTTGGAGAGAGAGTTTTTGAAAACAGATGATTTTTAATGAATCATGATGTATTGGTGAAGGTATTGGTATTTTGGGGCATTTTTGCTATATATACCAGTTGGACTCGGGATTCCGTCATTTGGAATCCATTTATCTCCCCTCCTCTCCCTCTCACGCCTCTCTCACCCCAAACCCTTTCCCTTTCCCTTTCCCTTTTGATGGGCAAAATCGTTGGAGGCTCGTCCTAGGATCCGGATTTCTCGAAGATAAGTTGGTAAGTTTCTTCCCCTCGTAATTGTCTTCGATTTGAATGTGGTTTTGTGTGGTTTGGTTGCATTATGGGTTGAGTTTGAGTTTTGGAATTTTTAAAGAATTTTGGGTTGGTTGGTTTGAGGAGTTTTTATGGTGTTTATTTTGAGGTTTAATGTTGTAAGGGGTTTGAGGTTTGTTGTTGGGCAAATTTTTGCAAGAAAAACGCCATTTTTGGCTTTTACAGGTCGAGGCGATCGATCCCTAGGGCAGGGCGATCGATCGCCGCGACGTTGTTGGAAATTTCAGGAAGATGAACAGTGAGGCGATCGACCGCCTCAAATGAAGCGATCGATCGCCATGAGGCAGTGGCCATTTACGCTAAGAGGCGACCGATCGCCTGAAAAGGAGCGATCGATCGCCTGTTCCTGTTTTAGCGAGGCGATCGATCGCCTGAAATCATGCGATCGATCGCCAATGCCTTATTTTGGGGAATTATTTCGTGTTGAGTTTTCGATGCATGCTTCGCCCGGGGCCTTTTAAAAACGGTTAATCGCCATGGATGACGATATATTTGGGGTTTGTGAACGTGCTTGGGCACGTGGTTGCATGCTTGAGATTAATTGTGGATTATTATCGTGTTTAGCATATAATTCATCGGTCACGGGACCAAGGCAAGGTTTGGACTTGAACTACGGAAAGTATAAGGTACGTATGACGTACGAGCATAGCCCTTTAATATAATTGCAATTGTTGAGTGCTTGGTACACTGTATTGCAATGAATGTGTGTGGAAATGCATGACACATGGTATTAGCAATAAACGGATATTGAAATACAAGGTTTATGGTACTTGCTTCAAATGTCTATGTATGCATTGAGAATTGCATGGTGCCGCTTTTGAGCGAACAATGATTGGGATGTTGTCGCCTGTGAGCGAACATCGATTATGACGCCGCTGCTGTTGAGTATGCGTGGAAATGGAACGCCGCTATTGTAGAGCGAGCTATGAAATAGAACTATGGAACCATAAGTGAGATATATGGGGAATTTGTAATCATTGTTTAATGATTTGATAGTATTGATTTTGATACGGTATATGGCTAATGAATTCGTTAATCAATGTAATGATTAACTGGCATTTGGGAATTTGATGGTTTCAGTGTTTTGAGAACATGGACAGTACATGAAACCCCGGATGAGGATGATACCATCCAGGGAGTATATTTTGTATTTCATAGCATTTACATTTATGTAAATTATGAATTGTATTGTTGTAGCTATTGGATTTGGGATATTGGTATGCTCACCCCGTGTGGGGCTGTCTCTGTTGGGGCAGGTGGTACAGGTGTAGCAGCAGCTTTGGAGTTGAGCTCGGGCTGTTGATTGAAGTACTTCCAGGATTGAGGTACCAGAGCTGGATGGATAGGCGCTCAGATCTAGAGTCGAGATCGAGTTGCGCTTGAGAGGTGCTTCCAGGATCGAAGCACCAATAACGGTATCCAGTAGAGTGTTTTATACATTAGATACACGCTTATTCATTGGGTGCTCTTATGTGAGTACATATTACGTGTATATGGAATGTATAAACGGGCTACGGCTCTTCTCTGTTCATTTATGGTTTGCACGCAATTAGATATGGAATTGCTAAATGAACTAAGAGTATGTTAGTGTATTATGAGGGTGCATGTTATATGAATAATCTTGGTTGGGGAATTTGAATATTATGTGGATTAAATGCAAGAAATTTTCTGGATAACATATGGTGTTGCATTTGCATATGGTTTTTCCCCCTGATAGTATGATTATATGCACTAATGGTATGGCTTAATACACTAATAACGGGTTAAGGGCACGGGGGTCCTTACATTAGTGGTATCAGAGCCAGGTTAGCTCTTTGGGGCTGTTGAAGGCCTGGAACATGCTGATAGGGATGAGTAGCACATATTTATGCATGATAGTAGTTAGTGTTGTGTGACACAAACTATTTTGCTTATGTGCATTTGTGATATGTGATCATAGTGAAACGATTATATGTCATGACATCTATAGAATCATAATATAACCTGTTGATTATGATTGTGAGTTGTGACACAGGGACAACCAAATGGAGCATTTTGAAATGCATTGGGATACGGGAAGTACTTTGTACTCGTAGTTTATGCATTTACTCATTATAATCATATTGTGGTGAATATGGATTATCGTATGCTCATGGTTTGAGATTGTTCCTGTAGGAACACTATGACACGAAAGGCTAAGGTCAGGGTTGAAAGACACGAAACGGTAACCTGCGTTTTATATACATCATGGGATTATGCATTGTGGTTGCATGTGTACAATGGAGTGATGATTTTAATGCTCTGCCGCCAAATGTTGAAGCGAGGGGTGGGAGTGCCGCATGTCGCATTTGAGCGAGGTGCATTAAAATACACTCATGATGATGTATGTTGGAATATGGAATATGCTTTGTGTTGCAGGTATAGACGGAATACTTGGTGAATATCCCATGAGTCATTGTTATGGATGAGTGATGATTTAAATGCTTGCCGCTACTTATTGTTTTGTGCCGCTAAAATGTAAAGCGAGGGGTGGGAGCGCCGCATGTCACATTGAAGCGTGGTTATCATATGAGGCGAGGAAAGAATATTTGCCGCTAAAATGTGAGGCGAGGGGTGGGAGCGCCGCATGTCCATTTAAGCGAGGTTATTCTATGCCGCCTATATGTGAAGCGAGGGGTGGGAGTACCGCATGTTTTATTTGAGCGAGGGGCATTAAAATACACTACCGTGACAATGACTAGGGATCGGCTATTCTATTGGCGATGGTTTATGCCGCCAGGTATATTGATAGCGACGGTTCATTCCGCTATATTGATTGGTGATGGTTCATTCCGCCAGGTGTATTGATTGGCGATGGTTCTTGCCGCCAGGTATATTGATAGCGACGGTTCATTCCGCTATATTGATTGGCGATGGTTCATTCCGCCAGGTGTATTGATTGGCGATGGTTCTTGCCGCCAGGTATATTAATAGCGACGGTTCATTCCGCTATATTGATTGGCGATGGTTCATTCCGCCAGGGGTATTGATTGGCGATGGTTCTTGCCGCCAGGTATATTGATAGCGATTCATTCCGCTATATTGATTGGCGATGGTTCTTGCCGCCGGATATATTGATAACGATGTCTCATTCCGCTATTCTATTGGCGATGGTTCATGCCGCCGGGTATTCTATTGGCGATGATTCGTGCACCGGGTATTACATAGCGACGGGTCATTCCGCTACACCTATGGTGATGGTTCATACCGCCGGATATCTATAGCGATGACTTATGCCGATGACTCTATGACGAGAGATCATGCCGCTGATTCTATAGCGATGGGTTATACCGCTATGTGCGTAGCGCTGGATTATGTCGCCTACGAGCGATGGGTGCTGCTTGTGTACCGCTGGTGGATGATGGATACAGGTATTCCGCTATCTTGATAGCGACGAGGTATGGCATATTACTTTTGTTAGCATTATTGTGGATACTACGTGTTGCTATATACGTCATGTGTTTGACGATGAGATTATGGATGTCGTGTATTGACATGTACTGTCATATGTTTGACGATGTTAATTGGATGTCATATGTTGACATATGCCATCACGGGATGACGATGATATAGTTGATGTTCTATGTAGACGTGTAGCGTCGTTTTGATGATTAATACATTTATGTTATGTATTGAGTTGTATGGTTTGAGGGCCTTTGGTGGGCACATGGTAGTGTCTGGGTCACTAGTTGACGAGACCATTATGCCGAGCAAGTTGCTCGAAGAATTATTGGGTGCACCGTACAGGGATTGTACCGCAGCACATATTTGGAGTATATATTGGTCGAGTAATGATACCCTTGGGTACACTCGCTAGTTTGGCTTAGGCCAAGTGATTGGTGGTAAGAGTAGTCATTGAGGAAACTACTCGCTTGTTGTTGTGATCTGCGGTAGGCGTGATCACACCCACCCTGAGGGTGTGGGATAAGTCCTAATGGGTTAGGATCGCTTCGTGGTTGAGCAAGGACACCGGGATGTCCATTATGCTTTGGTTTTAGAGAAATATTGGGTGATGACCCACTACTCTAAATGGATGATACGGTATGGTATACCGAGTGGAACGTATGAGACGTTGGTAGGCTTGATATGAGCCTTTGGAGGCAGCGCTTGTTAGCCAGATATCGTGGCAATGTTATAGCGTGCTTTTGATAGCCGTTATACTGCTCGTGGGATTCGAGTTCAGTGAATCGTATGATGATACGATGAGGACTTTTGGTAGACTCTTGTAGTCTCTTGTGGCATGATAATTGAGGCAGGGAATACCTCGCGGAGACGTTTATACGTCAAATGTTTTAAGAGACTTGTTTTGGGACAACTCAATTTTGTGGAAATACCAACGTGAGCGTCGACAAGTCGTTGTTAGCTCTGGTTGAGCATCTTTGCATATGGTATGCGACGGAAGTCACAATTGAAATTGTGTGGTATAGTTAGTGGAGTGACACTACTATATTGACTTTATCTCTTGGAGAGATTTGGATTGTACTGTCATGGAGGCAGCTAGTATTGGTTGAGGGTTGATCGTGAATCAACCAGGGTAAGCCCTACTAGTGTTGGACTAGGTGATGGCTTCGTACTTCCAGTGAGACGTTCGAGGAGACGTCTCTGGGGTGATGCTCGAGTGTGGAGTACTATGGCAATAGTACAAGGCATCGTTGTTTGAGTATACATGGCGTATACGAGTTTCGATTTGATGATAGTGGCTTCGATGCACTATTCTGAACCAATTGCATATTTTGGTTCCGAGATATATGTTGGTATGTATATCCAGTTTTCCGGACGGTGGTTCGAGGTTGGAAGGTCATGGATTCATGACACGATCCTTGTGGGAAAGGCGGTATTGATATACCTGCCGGTTGAATCTTTTGGGAGATTCGTTGCTTTGGTTGTGTGGTGTTAATGTTGAAATCACAACCCTTTGGCTTTGGTCTGTCGACCACTATTCTCCGTGGAGTGAGAATAATTGAGGTTTGACAGCAGGTTTTGGGACTTTGGGTATGGTTAGAGATACCCGAGTCTATTGCTTTGAGTGTGCCTGTTGTGTTGTGCTTAGACATGTATACCCTTGTGTATACGAATGTCAACTCTATTTCGTTCCTTGTTGAACGTCGGATTAGTGTGCTTGGTTTGATGAATCTCTGGTGGGAGATTGTGGCAATTCGAGATCGGAAATCTCGATGACACGATGCATTCTAAGGAATAATCGTGAGGTCCGTTTGACTTCCCCTGAGGAGGGATTGTCGTGTTTTGGGATCATGGAATCATGGTAGTTCTTGTTGGATAATTCGATAGCTTTCCTGTTTTAGGATTGTTGAATCCCAGGATAAATGAGGGATGGCCAGGATTCGGATTTGTTTAGTGTCACGGTCGACACGTGTTTGGGGAATGCAATTGTTTGTCTTGCATGTCCCCTGTGGAACTTGAGACCTGTAGAGTCTCGATAGTGTGTTTTGGACCAAGATGGGACTTCTTGGAACACATGGTTGTAGACATCTGTAGTGATGTGTTTTTGTGTGGATTAGCGACCGTGGTTTACCCGATCCGGATTGCAAGTGGTGCAACTAACTCCTTTGGAGGAGATAATCGGAAAGCGAAACTGGATTTTCTGTGAGTATATTGTTGTATACTAATGGTCCACATCATGACGATGCGTGTCAAGCATCGTGGGCGAGTAGTGGATATCATGGAGAGGTATCTATGTTAGAACCAAAGGGTTTTGATTGATTTGCAGTCATGATGGACTGACTTCCGGACGATTCACATCGAGGTATGTTGTTATCTTTCGGGTTTATATTGGTTTTGGCGTTGCTCTATTGCAGAGTTTGGTGCAAGATTGGTGTTCTCGCAGTGATGATTCGATTCTAATGTGGTCCGGAATCGGGGTTGTGGCTTTACTTTGTTTGTGTAGTCCTGGTGCTACGTAAAGTATGCCGGTGCAAATTTTGATGATGAAATTTTATTAGTGGGGGATAATTTTGATGTCCGGGGATTTATGGCGTTAATCCCGGTGTGGTATTAATCCTTGATGGATTTTTAATTGTGGCAATTAGGAATTAATGGCGGTTTGTGTCTCCCGAGGTTGTTAAAATCGGGCATTTGGATCGTTGGATCCAAAGGATGAGATTGTATTCTCATTTTGGTGAAAACCTATGAGTTTGGGTTTTTAGTGGGACTTGGTGTCCGGGGTGCCTTATGTTGGGGGCCAGTCTGGGGATTTGATGTTGGAGAGAGAGTTTTGAAAACAGATGATTTTTAATGAATCATGATGTATTGGTGAAGGTATTGGTATTTGGGGCATTTTTGCTATATACCAGTTGGACTCGGGATTCCGTCATTTGGAATCCATTTATCTCCCCTCCTCTCCCTCTCACGCCTCTCTCACCCCAAACCCTTTCCCTTTCCCTTTGATGGGCAAAATCGTTGGAGGCTCGTCCTAGGAGCCGGATTTCTCGAAGATAAGTTGGTAAGTTTCTTCCCCTCGTAATTGTCTTCGATTTGAATGTGGTTTTGTGTGGTTTGGTTGCATTATGGGTGGTTTGGGTTAGTTTTGGAATTTTTAAAGGAATTTTGGGTTGGTTGGTTTGAGGAGTTTTTATGGGGTTTATTTTGAGGGTTTAATGTTGGAAGGGGTTTGAGGTTGTTGTTGGGCAAATTTTTGCAAGAAAAAACGCCATTTTTGGCTTTTACAGGTCGAGGCGATCGATCCCTAGGGCAGGGCGATCGATCGCCGCGACGTTGTTGGAAATTTCAGGAAGATGAACAGTGAGGCGATCAACCGCCTCAAATGAAGCGATCGATCGCCATGAGAGGCAGTGGCCATTTACGCTAGAGGCGACCGATCGCCTGAAAAGAGGATCGATCGCATTTGTTCCTGTGTTTAGCGAGGCGATCGATCGCCTGAAATCATGCGATCGATCGCCAATGCCTTATTTTGGGGAATATTTTGTGTTGAGTTTTCGATGCATGCTTCGCCCGGGGCCTTTAAAACGGTTAATCGTCATGGATGATGATATATTTGGGGTTTGTGAACGTGCTTGCGCACGTGGTTGCATGCTTGAGATTAATTGTGGATTATTATCGTGTTTAGCAATATATTCATCGGTCACGGGACCAAGGCAAGGTTTGGACTTGAACTACGGAAAGTATAAGGTACGTGTGACGTACGAGCATAGCCCTTTAATATATTGCAATTGTTGAGTGCTTGGTACACTATGTTGCAATGAATGTGTGTGGAAATGCATGACACATGGTATTAGCAATAAACGGACATTGAAATACAGGTTTATGGTACTTGCTTCAAATGTCTATGTATGCATTGAGAATTGCATGGTGCCGCTTTTGAGCGAATATGATTGGGATGTTGTCGCCTGTGAGCGAAACATCGATTATGACGCCACTGCTGTTGAGTATGCGTGGAAATGGAACGCGTTATTGTAGAGCGAGCTATGAAATAGAATTATGGAACCATAAGTGAGATATATGGGGAATTTGTAATCATTGTTTAATGATTTGATAGTGTTGATTTGATACCGGTATATGGCTAATGAATTCGTAATCAATGTAATGATTAACTGGCATTTGGGAATTTGATGGTTTCAGTGTTTTGAGAACAGGGATAGTACAGGAAACCCCGGATGAGGATGATACCATCCAGGGAGTATATTTTGTATTTCATAGCATTTATATTTATGTAAATTATGAATTGTATGTTGTAGCTATTGGATTTGGGATATTGGTATGCTCACCCCGTGTGGGGGCGGTGTCTCTGTTGTGGCAGGTGGTACTGGTGTAGCAGCAGCTTTGGAGTTGAGCTCGGGTTGTTGATTGAAGTACTTTCCAGGATTGAGGTACCAGAGCTGGATGGATAGGCGCTCAGATCCAGAGTCGAGATTGAGTTGCGCTTGAGAGGTGCTTCCAGGATCGAAGCGCCCAATAACAGTATCAGTAGAGTGTTTATACATTAGATACACGCTTAATCATTGGGTGCTCTTATGTGAGTACATATTACGTGTATATGGAATGTATAAACGGGCTACGGCTCTTCTCTGTTCATTTATGGGTTGCAACGCAATTAGATATGGAATTGCTAAATG